>JBBBWG010028078.1:0-14250 GCA_037176905.1 Azolla pinnata | reverse complement strand
GCATATGTATTGTATTCCTGGTGCATCTGTATGATATCTGTACCTAGGATTATGTATGCATATGTATTGTATTCCTGGTGCATCTGTATGATATCTGTACCTAGGATTATGTATGCATATGTATTGTATTCCTGCTACCTAGTGCATCCATATGATATCCCTATTTGAACTTATGTATGTATTCCTGGTATATCCTGACGATATCTATAGTTGGGCTTATGTGTGCATATGTATTGTATTCCTGGTGCATCTCCGGTATATGGGGTTATGTATGTATTCCTGGTATATCCTGATGATATCTGTATTTGGGCTTATGTATGCACATGTATTGTATTCCTGGTTCATCTATATGGTATCTGTATTTGGGCTTATGTATGCACATGTATTGTATTCCTCGTTCATCTGTATGATATCTGTATGTGGGCTTATGTTTGCACATGTATTGTATTCCGGGTTCATCTGTACGATATCTGCATCTGGGCTTATGTTTGCACCTGTATTGTATTCCTGGCTAGATCTCTACGATATCTGTATTTGGGCTTATGTTTGCACCCGTATCGTATTCCCGGCTCATATCTCTATGATATTTGTATTCGGGCATGCATACATGTGTATGTATGTGGTATGTATATGCATGTGGATAGTTGTATCTGTATGCCTATTTGATAATAACTACACCTCTTATGCGAGGAAAGGATGTTGCAGCTATGCAATCTGATCTTTCCTATACGATGGAAGTACTAGCTAGATGCGGTGTACAATCGATGTGTGGTTCGAGTGAACAATTGTAGAGGGTTAGCTAGCCAATGGCATGCAAGCTCTAGGGGGCTAGCTAGTTACAGTATACGAGCGATAGCAGGCCTGCAGACGATAGCTGCTTATGCGATATATACACCAAACATAGATTAGATGGTACAAAAAAGAATCCGTCTTTCCGAATCATGTCGCGCTAATCACACGACCATTTCTTGGTTACTTCAACGGGAAAAAACTCCCCCCTCTAGATCATGTCATGGATCGTTGCCTGGGCTTCCTTTGGTAAACAGGTGTCTAGCTTGACCAGACTCTGGCAATGTTTTCGAGGCCGTCGTCGCCCCCAGAATAGCATATTAGATCTGCACGATCTGGAACCCGACTTCCTGCAAATGCTGTTGCTGTCGATGGTCGACGCCCGTGCCATCTTCGTAACGCTCGCAGACAGACTGCAGGCGATGAGAACGCTGGGCACGGCTTGCGCCCCCGCGGAGCAACGAGCAACAATCGCTCATCAGACGCTACAGATCTTTGCGCCCCTTGCAGGCCGGCTCGGCATTTGCAGTTGGAAGGCCGAGCTAGAAGATCTCTGCTTCTTGCATCTGTGCCCCGCAGAGCATCAGAAGATCGAAGCAGAGCTCTCCAGGGGCTCGAGAGGGCTTAGTGTCACGTCGGCGTTGAGCCAGCTCGACGCGGCCCTGCAAAGGGCCAATGTCCGCGTCCAGGACCTCTCGGGCCGCTTGAAGAGCTGCTTCAGCATCTACTCGAAAATGCGGAGGTAGAGATCGAATTGCCAGAGTGAGCGGAGCTCTCGAAAATCTCGATCGGAGCCTGAATCGTTCTTCTATTTTTTTCTCTGCTCTGGTTTTTCTGTGTTCTCTTCCCTCCCCTGTTACTATATAGAAAAGCTCGGCCGTTGAAGGAGATATTCGATGTGTGTGGGCTCCGTGTCATCGTCCAAGATGTCCCCAGTTGCTTTTTGGTGCTCGACATCGTCCATGAGTTGTGGCCCATCGTGCCCGGAAAGCAGAAGGATTATATCAATCATCCTAAGCATAATGGGTAAATGTCCTCTTTGCCTTGGCCTTTCTGTTGAACCTCAAATCGTCTTGGGGAAGGGTTCGGTGGCCCACACAAATCAACACAAGATATGGAGACACATAGTGATCCTCCGTACTCTGCGTGTGCAGGTACGAGTCACTGCACACTACCGTCGTGGGTGAAGATGGGTTCCCACTGGAGGTGCAGATCAGGACGGTGGAGATGCACTACAATGCGGAGCTCGGAATCGCGGCCCACTGGAGGTACAAGGAAGGGGACTCTGGGTTTTCTCAGTTCCTTTCGCAGAGGCTCGAGTGGGCGAGGCGGGCGTTGTCGTGCCAGACGGACTCGTTAAACCCGAGGATTTCTCCTCTGAGTGCCGTCGATTTGCGGATGCTGCTGTCGCAGTCGCCGGTCGCATCCGATCGTCCATCTGGGCCCGACGGCTTCCAGATGGACATGTTCTCTCTCGACGATTTTGAGGTAGTAGAGGAGGATACAGACTAGCGTTCTTAGCCCGCCCTGTTATGTTTGTGACCTAACCTGACGCATCCGACTGTTTTCTTTGCCCCAGTTGACGATGCAGGAGCTTAGCAGCTTGTCAGGCGTTCTGGGGAACGTTGATCTGGGTGAGTTCAACAAGCCTTACGAGTCCGCGGACAAATGCCGAGAGAGCCACGTGTGCCTGTATGGGGAGGCCACGCCTTTCGGAGATGTGAAGCATCATCATGGCATGTTTGAAGTGAGCCAAGCCATGACAGCTATCTCCAACTGACCTGGGAATCGATCCCATAGCTCTTCGGAGCCCTGCTCTGTTTGGTAAGTGCAGACAAAGCGGGGAGCCGAATGTTTCCGTTGCCGTTGTAATATAATGTACATGAAGTTTTAGTCCTTCCATTCCAATATGGTCTTCCGATTGAATGGATGGCTAAACAGAGCAATCTTTCTAGGTTTTTTTTTTCCCCCCAGCATCCTCAACACAGGATGAATCGAGCTTCTGTACCTCTCACAAGCCATTTTGTACACACCCCCCATGTATCCTATTGTACTTTTTGTATATGTATTTTTATTTCCACAAGGTGAAAGATCCATGTTCATTAGAATATGTCCACTTTGCCCCCCCATCCCTCCCCCCTCTCTCTTTCAGATTGCGAGCGTTGTCGTCTTGTAGGAATGGGCATTTCTTTGTGATGTGATCGCCATCGCCGTCATCTTGTAGGAATGGGCATTTCTTTGTGATGTGATCGCCATCGCCGTCATCATCATCTTATCCATTCGGATACAATATTCGTTTGATGCATAATAATGTTGGAAACAGGTGCAAGTAAAGCACTCGACATCGGGTCTTTTTCCATGACTTGCATCCCCTGGCCCTAATCTGAGGAAGGTATGGGCAATGGCCCTACTTGAAGGTCAAAAAGCAAGACAACCGATGCCATGAGCATATCTCCTCGAATTCTTTTGCTAATAAATGTATATGCTTTCTGGAAGCCGATATTGGACGCTTGTTGAAATCTTTCTCAAAGATCAGACATCCATGTGCTTTGGCTTCCAGAGCGATTCCTCGGTCTGACATGTTCTATATGCAAACCCTCCATGCATATGCATCTTGGGCATTTGCAGAAAACAACACAAGACTGTAACACCGCGACATGATATGTCGACGTTGGAGTACATTGATGTCTGCTGCATGCCGTCTTATTTCCTATTTGTTCTCCTTGTTGAGATGTCGGCTGAAGCGCCAGCCAACAAATGGTTGAGTCCAGAGGAAGGGTCTATCTGCAGAATTCGTTACCTGTCATTTGATCATGCAATTTCTTGGTATACATGCTCGAACTTGTCGGTGCAGGCTATTGAACTATCTTTCTTTCCTTGCCAAACCCACAAATCTGGCAAGATGAAGCAAGTTACTTTGTAAGTAACGAACGTGTTGTTACCACATTTGGTTAGTATATAAGGCAAGTAATCTGAGTTTGATTCCTACTCCCACATCCTTTTTGAAATCGCTAATATAGTTATGAATTATGATAATATTCTTTATCCTTGTAAGTCCATAAGTCAAGCTTGTATATAAATAATACGAGAGATATTATGTACGAGAGATATTACCTAAACACAATCCAACATATAATTCAATACACTGTATTAAGCCAAAATATCTAAAACAAAATCCAACACATAAAAGTATATTTTTATCAAAGATATAAACATACTTGATCTAAAGTACTATATTTTCCAAAGTAGGCAAAATACTAAACACTAGCCCAAAGCATTGGATTGCGAGGCAATCCTATGCCTCGCTTCAGATTGCCTTTGGATAAATTTGTTAATGCTTGGTATTCCTTGAGATTCCAAACAAGAGATATTTGTGACAAGGCAAAGGTTCTGGGTTATCGTGATGACTCTTTAACTCGTATTTTTAATTCTCATATGTTGAAATCACATGGACACTTTTGGTTAGTATAAAAATATCTAAAAACATTTAATTAGAATATCTAAAAAAAAAGTATCCAAAGGATATTGTAAAGGAAGTTAACCAGATTATCTTCAAAAAAGCTTATAGAAAATACATAAACTAATTATTTATGCTTTGGAAAACTAGCTCACCCGAAATATATAAATAACATTATCTAAACTTCTAGAATATTATCCAAACCTAAAGTATCTAAATATTTTATTTTAAATCTTTAAAAATTTCTCTAAATTATCTTATGTAAGATACCTTACACTCAAAGTCCTTAATTATTATGTTTAATCAACTCCTAAAATTTAATTATGATGATTATCTCTTATAAATGATATATTTAGCATTTTTTCTTTTTTAATGTTTTAATAAGTTCACAAAATTACTGTAATTGTATTATTTGATATACTTTTCAAAGTAGAAATTTATAGCTTAGATAGTTAATTGATTATTAATTTTTTTACACATCCCTTTGCATGTTCACTTGATTACATCTAGCTTATATGTCTATGATAATCTAATAGTACGCTATGAATTTTCCATAAAAGCCTATTTATTCTTATTATATTACTTTTATGAATTAGGTTTTAATATTTAAAATGTCTTTTACGATACGATCATTACTTAAACATTATAAAAATATACTACGTTATAGCTCCTCTTGATTGATGTTAATATCATTGTTACATTGAATGATCCTTAGAAGAAATTGGTGTACTTCACAACGTTATTGATTTTAAGCTGAATAGACTTTCTTTAAAGCTCTTCTAAAATAATCATAACAATTGTCTCAATTAAACATGATCTTTGAGAAATTATTTCTAATATTTATTCAAATTACTTTTTCACTTTGTCGGAGGGAGTTTCAATGGCTAGTTAAAGTTATTGACATGTGATGTTTTTTAATTAGAATATCTAATCTTTATGTTATGAAATTATAAAATAATGATAAGTTTTAAGAAACTTTCACTTCTTGTAAGTTAATTAAGACATTTAGTTTTCTTAGACACACAAATTACAAACTACGATGGAATACAGACGATAAGGTTATGAGCGACAAGTCTATGAACTTAAGAGGCTAGGAGTGATAGAACGTGGATGATTCATGAAGCTATTAACAAATGAAGAGCATGAAGATTAAGACAAAGAAAATGCATGAATTGAAGAAGATTATATGTCAATGAGTAGCATTAAATCCTTTGACAATAAACTTACAAGTATTTATAGTGTGGGCTGAAATATATCCATTAGAATATTTAAGACTTAAAAATAACTTTTAAACCTTTTAGAACTTTTTAGAGGTATGTCATTATTAGAGGATTCCTAGACTAATAAGTAAAATGTATATGTCTATATTATGATAATGGAACATGATATCTTGTTGATAAGGTTTGTTTCTCACCAATTGTGACACATTATACTTTTGGCAAAATCGTAGAAAATAGTGTAATTTAGGAGTTGTGTCCCTTTTGTCATTCTTTACAATGAGTAGGCGTTCTTTCCCAAATGGATTCAGATTGTTGATCGAGCACTAATCAAATGGTTCCATTCTTTTCGACTCATGATTGATGTTCTCTTGATCTTGTGCCAAATTATGCTAGTATGATATCTCTAAATTAGCATGTCATACATGATCTCTTTCCATAGGGCAAAATTATTACCATCAATTGTTACTAGACATTGATGTCATAATTTACTAGAATGGATCCTTCTTATGTTACTTGACCTAAGTGTTCTTGATCAAACAAGTACCAAGCGGAGATCACCAAGTGGCCTTGCCATCACCAAGTAGTTCTATTGTAGTTTCTTATAACTCCATGATGATTTTTCTAGGTCAACTCACTTTAGAGAGGGATTAGAATCAGAGACATTCATTTACGGTGAGAAAAAATTGATAATGTCATGTCACTTGAGCACTTCAAATGGAGTGGACCAGTGTAAACAAGACAGGGACCACCTAGGGTTTAGCACTATATAAGGAGTCAACTTTCAACAAGATCCACTAAAGTGGCAAGGCTCTCGTACATAGTTTAGGGAGTCCTTGCAACTGACAAGGTATACGACCCTTATTTCTCCTATGTGATGTGGGGACATTGATGGTAAGATTTCGCGAATGGGGAAATCCGATGTGTTCGGAGCCTAGGCAAGAGACGCAATTCTTGTTTTTCCGGAGCGGCTCGGAGTAGTGCAGAACAGATCCACGCGATTTTAAACTTTGATGAGACAGTTTCTACGGTTTGTGGCCCTACATCTTACACCCTGAGGATGTCAAATCTAGTGAGTGCCCTTCAGATACGACTCTACAGCTTATAACCAAAGGATATCAAATTTGGCACCCTTCGAATCAAACTCTACTTCTTATACCCAGATGATGTTGGATCTAGCACCCTTTAGATCTGACTCTACATCTTATATCTAGAGGATGCCAGATCTGGTGCCCTTCGAATCCGACTCTATAGCTTATATCCATAGTCTAGAGGATGACGGATCCAGTGCCCTTCAAATCTTATACCTAGAGGATGTTAGATCTCTTACCCTTTGAATCTGATTGTATGTCTTATAATTAGGGAATGGCAGATTTGGCACCTTCAGATCCGATTCTACATCTTATACCCAAAGGATGCCAGATCTGGCTCCCGTCAAATCCGACTCCACATCTTGTATACCTAGCAGACGTCAGATCTCTTGCCCCTTCGAATCGAACTCTTGCCCTTTAGACCTGACTCTGCATCGTATATCTAGAGGTTGCTAGATTCGGCACCCTTGAAGAACCCGACTCTACGTCTGATACGCGGACGATGCGGGGATCTGGTGCTCTTCAGATCTTAACTCTACATCTGATACCCTAGAGGATGCTTTCGATCCGGTGCTCTTCATATCTTAACTCTACATCTGTTCAGATCTGGAGCCCTTCAGATTTTGACTCAACAATTCTCATGCCCAGAGACAGATATATATAGTCTTGAATGAAAACCTTCCAAAGGCTCAATAAAAAACATTTGATGGTGGAACAGGGGAAATCTATGGAAGAATGGAGGGCAAGAAGCTATGGAGGCAGATGACTGCAGAGTCCTGCTCCATCTCCAAGCCTTCTTGTCCATTCCTTCGCACAGGAAAGACAGATCTGCAGCCCACGCCATAGCCATACCCTCAGCAGAGACGGGGACAGGGAGAAAGAGGTCTGTTGCCCATGGCCTGAATGAAAAACCTTGATTGTGGAACAGAGGAAATCTATGGGAGAATGGAGGGAAAGCTATGGAGGCAGATGACTGCAGAGTCCATCTCCATCTCCAAGCCTTCTTGTCCTTTCCCTCGTACAGGAAAGACAGATCTGCAGCCCACGCCATAGCCATAGCCACAGCAGAGACGGAGATAGGGAGGTATGTTGCTCATAGCCTGAATGAAAAACCTTGATTGTGGAACAGAGGAAATCTATGGGAGAATGGAGGGAAAGCTATGGAGGCAGATGACTGCAGAGTCCATCTCCATCTCCAAGCCGTCTTGTCCTTTCCCTCGTACAGGAAAGACAGATCTGCAGCCCACGCCATAGCCATAGCCAGAGCCAGAGCCAGAGCAGAGACGAAGAAGACAGGGAGGGAGAGAGAGAGAGAGGGATGTTGCCCATCCACGAGCACATACTCGGGGAGCTCTTGCAAGAAGAAGATGGAGCTGTGGTGGTGCTCGGCGCAGGCCTCGGTCTTCACAAGATCGTGGCTTCCCTCATCGCACTCCACACCACTTCTGCAACTTCGTCTTCGTCTTCGACCCCTGGCTCAGAGGGCGTGCTCTTGCTCCTCTCTGCTTCAGACCAGCAGAGAGCTTCCATCACGGAGGAGATCTTGGAGAGGAACCCTGATTCGCCGCTGCCGCTGAACATCAACAACGAGTACAACGCAGCGGATCGGCTCGCGTTCTATTCGAAAGGGGGTGGAGGTGCAGCTTTCATCACGCCTCGGATCCTTATCGTGGATCTGTTGAATGGGCGCTTGCCGGGGCATCTGATGTCTGGGCTTGTCTTCCTCAACGCCCATCGGCTCTCGGAATCCTGCACCGAAGCTTTCATCGCTCGCCTCTTCAGGAAGAGCAACAGGAAAGGCCTCATTCGGGCCTTCACAGATCGGCCACATGCCATGGTGGGTGGGTTCTCGAAGGCAGAGCGGATCATGAGGAGCCTTTTCATCAGGAAGCTCCATCTCTGGCCTCGATTCCACATGTCGATCTCCTCTGCCCTCGAGCAGCACCAGCCCACAGTCATCGATCTCCGCATCCCCCTCACCCCCGCGATGCAAGGTATGAACTCTGCAATCCTTGAAGTAATGGATGCTTGCTTGAAAGAGCTCAGGAAGACGAACAAGATCGATGTCGAGGATTTGACCCTCGAAAACGGCCTCTTCAAATCGTTTGATGAGATCATCCGTAGGCAGCTCGACCCCATTTGGCATACCCTCGGCAGGAAGACGAAGCAGCTCGTATCGGACCTGAAAACGTTGAGGAAGCTAGCAGTTTATCTCGTCAGGTATGATGCGATCACGTTCTTGAAGTATTTGGATACTTTGCGTGCCTCTGAGGACGTTCGGTCGATATGGATCTATGCCAATCCGAGCCATAAGATTTTCGAGTTCGCCAAGAAGAGGGTCTTTCAAGTTGTGAGGACAAGTGATGGTTTGCCTGTGGTAGATAGTAATAAGAATAGAGGGAAGAGCAAGGCTAATGGTCAAGTAGTAGATGATGAAGGAGGCAATGATAGCAAACGGAGGAAGCTCGATGGAGGTTCGGGTAAGGAAAGTGTAGCTGCAGATGGGATCAGTGAAGGCAAGGAGGCAAATTCTACCGTTAAGCAAGGTGTTGAGGTCGTCGTAATGGCCGAGGAGATGCCAAAATGGAAAGCGCTGAATGTGAGTTGACATCTCCAGAGAAACACGGATGCATTACAGTTTGAAACTCTGAAATGGACCCAATGTGTTATAGTTTAGGATTGAGGAAGATATCAAAGGAAAAACCTTCCCTCGGCTATGGCTTTGGCTCTAACTGGATACTTACAATACTATTTGAATGCAGGAGGTGTTACAGGAGATTCGAGGGGAATTTGAACTTATGATGAAATCGAGCATCGGGGAGGCATCTGTTGATTCGGAGCCCTGGGATGAATGCGTGGGAACCATACTTATTGCTTGTAAGGATGAGCGAACATGCCTTCAGCTTCAAGATTGCATTAACAAAGGACCCCAGAAGGTGCATATGATTTATCCATTTCTTAAGGGTGGCCCCTAGTAATGGGTTCTTTTCTCCTGTTGGGGTGATGAACTGCCCGCATACACACGCACACACACACACCTCATAAAAAATATAAGCTTTGGACTTGGTCCATGTTTTTATATTGTTGGTTGGCATAAGTTGGAATCTTCATAAGCTCTTACCCTTAGGTTGGAATCTTTATGCACACATATTTTCCTTTCTACCGAGAAGTAGGAATCTTTATCCACGCTTCTTTTGTTCCTGCCTATCGGTTGGGATCTTTACGCACACATCTTCGGTTTCTACCCACCATTATTTTGGAATCATTACACACACATCTTTTGAATCGTACCAATGCATGAACGTCTTTCTGAATGTTTAGTGGGTTCAGTTTCGGACTGCACTGGCATGATCTGAATTCTTACAAGTCATGGTGATGCAGCTCATGAATGATGAATGGGAGAAGTATCTGCTAGGGAAGGCGGAGCTACATGGGATGAAGACTAGGAAGAAAAGGGCACCTTCAGGTGTGAAAGGTATTGGTGTATTGAATGGTGGGAAGAACTTGAGAAAGGAGGCTGAGAATTCATCGACACGGGAAGAAGAGGCACTCCTAGCGGCTGCCACAGAGCTCACTGTTTCACGCAATGATGGCCGAGGAGGCAGGAACAGGAGAGGTGGGGGCCGAGCACATGGACGAGGCCGGAGAGGATCTTTATCTGGAAGAGGCAGAAGCCAAAAGATTGATATCAGTGCGTATGGAATTGTTTCCAAATCTGCAAAAGAATCCTTTACAATCGATACCGATAATAGTGCACTTTCATCTGTATCCACATCTATAAAAGAGAGTTCAGCCTCAGAAAGCGTTACAATTGATGCTGGTGACAGTGCATTTTCATGTGCAAATAAATTTGTAAAGGATACTTCAACCTGGGCAAGCGTTGCTAGTACTAGCACTACTTCAAGTATCACTAATACTAGTGCAGCTGATGCTACTGCTACAACTTCACCCCCCAATACCAGTACTATTAGTGCTGTTGCTGCTAGTGCTACTGCCGCTACAACTACCACTAACACTACTGGTGATGCTCTTGAAGAAGGAAATACCATGGATGTAGAGAGGATTGAGGAGGACAGGAATGCTGGAAGACCTTCCCCACCTGTCCACTTCTATGCTCTTGAAAGTGAACAGCGTATCCTTCACATCTTGAAGCCATCTTTTGTGGTGCTTTATGATCCCGATATGGCCTTTGTCAGGGAGATAGAAGTATATAAAGCCGAAAATCCCGTGAAGTTCCTCAAAGTGTATTTCCTTTTCTATGACAACTCTGTAGAAACGCAAAAGTATGAGGCCAGCATACAGAGGGAGAACAGTGCGTTCGAGTCGCTTATTAGGCAGAAGGCCTCCATGATGATTCCAATGGATCAGGTATACATTGAGTTAGGACCAACACATTGTCTGTGCGTGCGTGTGTCTTTGTTGATCATATCCAGAACACAGCTCTTTAATTGGTCTTGTCTAGGGATTCTTTGGCCATTTCTATGGAAGGCTCAAATTTGCATGTGCTATGCATCTTTCAATAAGAGGAAAATATGAAATGATTGTTGAAACCCTATACTCTTGTCAGGATGGGAGACTACTTGATGCCTCTGCAAGCACTCCATCTCCAAATCACAATACCAATTCAATCACAAGAAAAGCTGGAGGCAGGAAATGTCCAGAGAAGCAAATGCAGGTTTTTAAGAGTAACATGTATATATATATATATATGCACTGCTTTGAGTTAGAATATGTATACATGATTTATCATTGTTTTTTCAGATAGTTGTGGATATGAGAGAATTTGGGAGTAGCTTGCCTTGTGTTCTGCACCAACAAGGCATGATGATTCTTCCAGTAACATTGGAGGTTGGAGATTATATCCTCTCCCCTGATATATGCGTGGAGCGGAAGAGTATAATGGACTTGTTTGCGAGCTTTTCATCAGGTCGACTGTATCACCAAGCCGAAACCATGTCCCGCTACTACAAAATACCTGTTCTCCTTATTGAATTCTCTCAAGACAAGAGCTTCTCCTTCCAGGTAGTCAAAATTTAGTTTAGGGTTTAGGGCGGTAAATAAAGCAAATCTGTCTTTGATGATGGGGGACCTTTTTTTATTCAAAGCAAAGTTTCTCAAGAGTAATATATGTGCATCTGTGAAGGAACCAACTTATAGATGCTTTTATTTTTTCCCAGTCTGCAAATGATGTGGGTGAGGATATTGTACCCACAAACATCATATCAAAGCTGTCCATATTGGTGCTTCATTTCCCTCGTCTTCGTATAGTATGGTCGAGAAGCCTCCATGCTACTGCAGATATCTTCCTGACACTCAAATCCAACCAAGATGAACCAGATCTTGATAAGGCAATGCGGATTGGAGTTCCTACCGAAGATGGTCTCATCGAAGGGGATGTCAGGTAATGTCTTTCTTCTTTGTCCCACTGCATTTCAACAATTGCCATTTGACATAGGATACTAGACTAGAAGTAGGGAAAAATGCAATTCTTCTGTTCATTTTATGCTTTTGCAAACTATTCCTTGGGCCCTTTCTTATGAAGACTTGAGAAAATTGAGAAAATTGACAAGAAGAGATTTAAATGATGGTAACAACAGTCCCCTCCCCCCCCCCAAGAAAAAAAAAATGTACTTGAACTTGAAGAAATTCGACAAAGTCTATATTCGCCTGACATATAAGAGTTTGCTCATTGTTTAGTAGAAGATAAAATATAAACACATCGAATGTTGTAAGGGAAACCTCCTCAGACGATGTGCTAGAGGCACATGTAGTGAATCTTTGGGCTTTCTCAATGTGTTTCTGTTACTTCTTTATTTTTTTTTTACCAAAAAGTAATGCGCTCTTTTACAATATTGTGCTTGAATCCTTGTCAGGGCGGAGAACTACAACTCTGCAGCAGTAGAATTGTTGAGAAGGCTGCCAGGTGTTACCGATGCCAACTACAGATCATTGATGGAAGGATGTGAAAGCCTGGCAGAGCTTGCATGCTTGCCTTTGGAGAAGCTCTCAGACCTTATGGGTGGCCAACGTCCTGCTCGGATGCTGCGTGACTTTCTTGACGCAAAGTACCCAACTCTGTGATGACACACATTTTGCATACCCAAGACCTGGAACCCTAAACCCTCACATATGGATCTTTGAGGGGGCATAGGTTTTATTGATCGATGAGGTTCACTGTCGGTCGAATCTTCGAGAATGGTGAACAGTTGGCTGAGTCTGGCTCAGATGATCTCCCAGTGCACATTGCTATGTATAATTTACGAAGCATCATGGGCTATGGCCAGTAGTGGACTATGTATCCAGAGTTCAGAAACTCCTATGGTGATACTTGGGGATGACAACAAGGGTGCCCATGGCAAGTATGCTTCACGATTGAGGTTCCTGAAAGTGTGCTTGCACCAATGGCATTGAACTTGGAATATCGATCAAAGGCTTCAATCTTCTTTGAGAAGGGCAAGGGAAGTGCGCTTCGAGATGTAACAGAAATCATTGAGCATGGCAAGTTGGCAAGGATCAAAGTCAGTTGAGATTATGCAATATAGAGCATTGAGATGCCATTGTTGATCCACACGTGACCATGCAGCATGGACATGTCAAAAATTTGTGGAACTGGTATCAAAAGAGAAAGAAAGATAATGGAATAAATTTATGTGCAAGGAAGCTACATGGGACCAGCTACACAAAGTTATCTTATAATCAGAAGATGGTTTGAAATTTCTCCATGTGCTCAACCTTCTTGGTGTAGATTTGGGTATGATAGCTCTGAACTATCATGCCCACCTAACATGGATTCAGGTCGTATGCTGAGCATGCTAGAAGCAAGTCATGCGAGATATGTGTGATGTGAGTGATACTGAACTGCCATGGGAAGAAGAGTGCTGCTGATGGTGACAGTTAAGGGAGGTCGGCTTTGTAATACTATGCTGGAGTCTACAGTGGCAGAAGTACAGGAAAACTGTGCTGTTCTATTTGAGCAAAATGCTGTGAACAACACTGTAACCAAGCAGAGATGATGTATCTGGGATATCTTTGGATGTCATTATGCTTGTTGCTGGTTCTACTTCTCGTACGAAATCTTCAGTCAGCCAACAGTTCTGATGAGGCTTTGTGATTCATCACGATTCGGAACTTACCAATGGAAAGCTTTTGGGAATCGCGTTCAATACCTAGATCTCTTCGCGAGATTAGGTCAATTGAAGCCTTGCTTCAGAGTGACTGATATATGATTGTACAATCTCCGTCTGTTTCTCTCATCTTTGGCCCGTTGCAGGGTTTAGGGTTTTGTTGCAAAAAAGCTGCTGTGGATGAGCGCTAGGCTTCTGAAACTACGGTGGTAACATGTTTCTCTAAGTGGTTAGAACATCCCCAAATGGAGTGCTAGAATCATTTGAGTGAGTGTTGGGAGCAGATCTGCAGCTGAGTTTTGATCCAGCATCGAATTCACCATCATCATCATCTATCCATGCAGTTTAGAGTTTAGGGTTTAGGGTTTACAGCTGCTGTACATGAATCTAATACACCTTATGCATGTATGGTATTGTGATGATGGGTATGGATGCATGTATGTGTGGCAGCGTGATGGCATTGTGGTGGTGCATTGTGATGGTACAGATGGATGCATGGCATGGCATGGATGGATGGGTACGATGGTGTGAATGGATGTATGGCATGGCATGGATGGATGGGTACGATGGTG
>JBBBWG010028067.1:38276-59375 GCA_037176905.1 Azolla pinnata | reverse complement strand
GAGGTCTCCAGTTCGAGTCTGGGTTCGGACATCGACAAAGGGTTGCGTTTCAGGAATGAACCGAACTAATGTTAGCCTGTCCTCGTGCTTCCCGATGTTAACAGTTGAAAAAGGTGGGGAAATTCCACTTTATTGTGACATTCTCATGCACAACTGTATTTGGGCAAGATTGATCGACTTCGTCCTTTCTCATGAGAGTCGTGCAACGCAAAGTAGAAGCATAAAGGGCCCATAACTCACAAGAAAAGTTTGCAGTTCAAGTCTAGTTTTGGATATTGATAATTACTTTTGCTTTAGACTAAACTAAAGTAATGTTAGCCTGGCCTCATTCTTATAATGCCTACTTTTTCATTTAACAATGTTGAGGTGGGGTTTAGGAAGCATAAAGCGTGAGGGCATGACAATCAGAACATTAATGTAACTAATTCTGGCATACACTATTAGTCGGTCATTTACAAATAGTACATCACATGGAAGAGTGGAATTGTAAGAATGGGCTCAATTGTGATATGTCAAACATGTAACTAACCCAGGATTGCCAAGGGACTAAAGCTTGCTACTACAATATAAGGATGATTAAGATATATTGCATGAAACAACTTGGTATCTAGGGTACTACATCCCAAAAGTTGAGTTTTACCTACCTAGAACACAGAATGTCTCTTCCTCTTCAAAAGGGTTCAAACTATGATGGTAGAGACTAGGTTGGATTTTGAGTAAGATAACTAAGCTCTTTATACATCAATTGTATGATCCATCTTAGGTTTTAGGGTTTAGCATGTAGGGTTGTTTACTAACTATGAATGACTAATATAAGTGGCATGATTAACTTTAATTAACCCTAGTTATCCAAATGAGATCATCACCTCTCCTAGTTCAAGCATGCAAAAAACTCTAAATGAGTGTATATACAAACATTATTGAACGTTTTGTGTCATGGGTCAATCTCGACCTAAGAAGGCATTAGCATATCTTTCTTTGCTTCTTATTAGCTTAAGAGTGATCATAATTTCTGCTAACTACATACCAAGTCTCTGATTGACTTCTCATTTAGCACAAAAATGCTTCACAATGGCTGGTAAAATCAGGTCACTTATCTAGCTCAGTAATCTTAGATAGCACACTTTCATAATTCATGGTGCCTCCTTGGCAACCTAATATCCCTGAATTTAGCAAGATCAACAGGTTGCGCTGATTTAAGGGTTAAGTTATAGTAGTTTGAGGCAGTTAATTTAACCTGGTTAGGCAAGCCAGCCTCATCATCTTAAGGGTTTCATTGCTACATCATGATCTCATCCCTGAACTAAAAAGGCTTAACTTGCCTCACTACCTTGATTAACTAACAAAACGACCAAATACCAAACAGCTATCCATCAACAGATGAGCATGTTTGCAGCAAAAAAGAACTAAAACAAAAAGAAAAAAAGAGAAGCCAAATGTTGGAGCATCTTTGTTGTTACTGATAATCCCATGCATTGTGATATGGTGATACAAATCCTGTTTTTTTTTTCATTTCCTCTTTTCTGCAGTGCACCAAGAGCTCGCTTCACTCTCAAGTGATTCCTTAAATAATCCCTTGTGTAAAGCAGGCAGCATCATAGAAAAAACCTTTTTTTGTTCTTCCAGGCTTTTGGTTTTTTTCAGTACTCTGGACTCTGAAGCGGAGCCGAGGCGAGAAGTAGAAAGCTTTTTGACGGAAGTAGAAAGCTTCCTTTGCTTTTTCCATGGACCCAAAAGATATACCTTGGAGAAAACAGAGTTCCATCCATCCATCCATATGATATATCTGATAGAAATCACTGGAGAGCCAAGATGAGCCAAGGTTTTTGTTTTTACACATTCTAATAAACAGAAGAGCTGAGAGGCTTGGAAATGCGTTACAAAACATCATCAAAATACTTCGGAGGGATGAAGGCTGGAGGTGGAAGTCCTGAGACCGACTTGAACTGAAACAGTAAACCGTGAAGCAATAAGGAAGAATATTTCTTTTATATTCAAGAAAACATCTGAACTTGACAATGCATTTCCAACAAGTACAGAATTTAACGTACCAGAGCACTAAAAGTGCGGATAGACATACACAACAAATACAGACATACCAAGCAGGAAAAGGAGTTTTTATATAGACAGTTTTTAACAGAGAAACTTTTACAGAAAAGTATTTCAACACACCAATGTGTATATGCACCAGTAAGTACACAGTGTTTGATGAAAATGCGAGAAGGATTTAGACATGACAGAATTTGGACAAGTACAGCAAAAGGAATTGCTAAGTTTAACAAAATATTCGTGGGCAATGCAACAAAAGGTTCTTCAAAGCTGAATTAGGGTTGATGGACATATGTACAACACGCAAACTGGAAAAACGTTTTCACAACATAGATATTTTTTTAACAGACTTCAACCTACAATTGCACATATCGTCCCTTAAAATTGTATGTAGGTTTCATACCTTTGCTTGTTTGTACTTCTCCCTCACAGCTGGCAAAGTACAATTCTTCTTATTGCATTGCAATTCATGGATGGCTTTCACACATTCCTTTAGATCCGAGGGCTTATAGCCAGAATAATGCTGTAAAGTAGAATTCTGGAAAAAGGGTAAAAAACATCCAAAAGAAAACTACAGAAATTACAAAGAAATCCAAAAATCATATATTTTACTAAGTGGATTTTTAAAAAAAAGCCATTCCGCAAAGAACAGAACTCATTTCTCAAAAACAAAGAGCATTGAGTTATAAAAGTGTGAAGTCGGTTTCTTGCCCAAGGCCTGGAAGTTGGGTCCAGTGTAAGCTTGGCCAAAAAGACAGCTGATGCAGCAATCATCGAAGGCAGGTACTGAAGAAAGCCATACTCTACTAATGTTAGCTCGGCCAAATAGTTTCCAAGAAACTCCATCTGAAGGGTGGATATCTGCATCATCACCATATCAAGATAGGAACATCACAACGATGAGCCCCATTGTTCAAAAAGGTATCACAAATCCTAGAACTGGCAAAATGGTAATTAGTTAAGAATAATCTTTCTTCACCTTTTGCCCAGCTTGTGCAGCACGAACAAATCGCCTGGTACATCCATGAAAAGGCAAGATATAAGAACTAATTGGTTATGTAGAAAAGCTTGCCTAACAAAACAAAAAGCAAGAGTATTCCCACCGAAGAAAAGTTTTGGTTGTTGGTCCTGCAAGCTCGAATCTCAACTGATCCAACACTTTCTTTTCCATTTCAAGGACCTGGTCATCGAAGTTCCAGATGTTGTGATCCATAACCAGTTTAGAACTTCTTCATATAGATAGATGTATACATATTGTCATATGTACACAACACCATGGACATAGACTACTTGCCTCTTTTCGTCCATAAGTGTTGTCCGTGATATAGCAAAACTCATCAACTTGTGGCGGGCATATCTCCTCATATTTTCTGTACAAACATGTATGCTTAGGTAAGATCCAAATATGATAAGATGAGCTGACTGTTTGTTCTTGGAAAAATACAAAATGATACTTCACTCTGCAATCATGCTCAGATGATACAGTACAACATAAAGCATTTGATATGATAGTGGACCAACACAAGCCTTAGAATTATGTAAAAAATAGAATACACTTCCATATGAGCTTTGTGTTTATGAATCAAACGTACGAAGCAATAAGCATGCACGAAACCCCCAATAGCTGCAAGGATTGGCGGGTCACCACATTCTCTGATAAGTAACGATCAATGAATGTGACTGTGAGGTAGAGTGTATCAGGTACAAGCTTGTATTCCTCGGCTACCTGAGAAAGGAAAAGAAATGTTTTAGCTTTAGAAGATTGATGCAATGACCAAATCAAAGGGAACGGATTTGTATGGAATGCATGGCTACCTCAACAAGCCAATCCATGAGAATGCTTCGCATACTGGTGTTTATATCCTGCTGCAGAGTTTCCATGAAGTTGGTTGTAGGCCTTCTCTTTAACTGAAAATCAAGTGAAGATCAATTTACATTAGACATAAGGCATCCCATGAATATAGCTGTAGGAGCACGAACAATTGTACACTTACTTCTGCTGTGCGTAAGTGAAAATAGATCTCAGCTGCATAGGTAGAGCACATTTGTGGGTCTTTACTGTCATCAATATCAGTGTAGCTCTTACATGACCAACCTTCACCTTCTATTAAAGATGCCACTTCTGGCATCGGGACATTGCTAACAACTTCAGCTATTCTTTCCTCTAAATGATGATGCACAACGTGAAGAATTTCTGTAGATATTGTCTCGGTTTTGAGCTTGACATTTTCTTTCACTTTTTCGACATTCACTTGCTGAACACATACAGACTTTTCATGTCTAACTTCGACATTTGCCTGTTGTGCATTGGCGAGCTTTTCATGAGGATTTCCTACTGGTTTTGCTTGAAAGTTCGCAATATCATTCTTGGCTTTACCATGAGCAGCCTATATATAAAGCATTGTTCCAATATGAATGCCATCTCTTTTGAGCCAAAGTGATCAGTTAATAATTGTGCAGAGCATGAATTAATATTACATGCATCAGACCAATGTAACAAATTCAGTGGATTGACATAGAGTTACTGATTTACAAATGCTAAAATAGTCATACGAAGCTCATTTCCTGAATTAATGAACATTAGAAAAGACCTATTTGCAGGCCAGCAATTAATATACATTAAAAAAAGGGTACCTATGCATCAACATAGCGTTAGCAACATACAAATGTATAATAGTCAACCCATATGCTCATTTTCTTGATCAATTAACATTTTTAAAAAGAGTTATTAGCCAGCCAGCCATGAGTATAAGTCAAACGCAGAGTAGTTGTGCATCAACCTAGTGTTAGGGATTTACAAATGCTAAAATAGGCATATATATGCTCATTATCCTCTGAACAAGAGAGCCTTACAGAGAGTGTGTTCTGTGGTGGTATAATCCTCTGGACATAAATTTTAGAGGACCCATTAAGGGTGACGATCAATTGCAGGTTACCCGTGTCAATGATTATCATTTGAATAGATTCATTCAAGCATAGCAAAAAGATGTAAAGAATATCAGAAACAACTTAGCTATAACAAATACGCATGTATCTAAAATTGTGGATCAGCAAGCGTAGAGATGCCATTGAGACTATATTTGCACAGCCTAGCACCACCATGCTCTGAATGCAGAGAACGTCCTTTTTCTCCCAGAAGTAATGAGAAAATTCGAGTTCATCCTCATTCGAGTTCCAAGATGCGAAAATTTCTGAAAGACTAATTTTGCAGTTCATCCATGACCGAACTTCCATTACCAGCGCTTAAAAGGAAGTGAAATGATCCATCTCTAACACACGAATTATCTTTTGATACATCTCAAATAAGATTTTGGCAAAGAATGTCACCAACTTATGCAAAACGAATACATTTGAAGCAATCAGTGGTATCCACGATAAATGAAAGCAAGAAGATGAAGCCAGAACTAATATAACAACATGCCAACACAAAAAGGAACTGTGGATTTATGATATGGTGGTGGTGGTGGTGATGAGGATGACCAATTTCTAGCCCCAAATAATTGAACTTCATCACATGCATCATCGAGGCAAAATATGATGACGCCGATGACAATGACAACAACAACGATGATCATTCATGGGCATGAGCAAGGACATAAGCTTAAGCCCCCTAAATCCAACGACATTGACACGAACAAGTAACTACGAATTTCTGATATGCTGGCAGTGGTGGCGATGATGACCAATTTCTAGCCCCAAAAAAATCAACTTCATCAAATGCATCGTCGAGGCAAAATATGACAATGCCAATGACAATTACAACATCAACGATGATCATTCATGGGCATGAGCAAGGGCATATCCTTAAACCTTAAACCCATGAACATGGGCACGAACAAGTAACTGTGGATTTATGATATGGTGGTGGAGGTGGTGGTGATGAAGATGGCTAATTTCTAGCCTCAAAAAATTCAACTTCATCACATGCATCGTCAAGGCAAAATATGATGATACCGATGACGACGACAACGACAATGGTCATTCATGGGCATAAGGAAGGGCATTACTATAAACCCTAAACCCATGGCCATGGACACGAACAAGTAACGGTGGATTTATGATATCGTGGTGGTGATGATGATGAAGATGGCTAATTTCTAGCCTCAAAAAATTCAACTTCATCACATGCATCGTCAGGCAAAATATGATGATACCGATGACGACAACAACGACAATGGTCATTCATGGGCATGAGGAAGGGCATAACTATAAACCCTAAACCCATGGCCACGGACACGAACAAGTAACGGTGGATTTATGATATCGTGGTGGTGATCATGATGAAGATGGCCTAATTTCTAGCCTCGAAAAATTCAACTTCATCACATGCATCATCGAGGCAAAATATGATGATGCCGATGACAATGACAAGAACGAAGACGACGATGATCATTCGTGGGCATGAGCAAGGGCATAACCTTAAACCCTAAACCCATGGACATGGACACGAACAAGTAACTGTGGATTTATGATATGATGGTGGTAGTGATGATGAAGATGGCTAATTTCCAGCCTCAAAGAATTCAACTTCATCAGATGCATCGTCGAGGCAAATGCCGATGACAATGGGAACGACGACAATAATCATTCATGGGCGTGAGCAAGGGCATAACCTTTAAACCCTAAACCCATGGACACGAACACGGACATGGGCATAGACCTGCATTGCCATGGAAATAACCCTAAACCCACAGACAAGGGACTCCATTGCTTTCGGACACGGGCATGGAGAAAGGAGATTTTCCGTGTGCCCATTGGACATGGAGATTGTGACAAAAAAAATGGTTCTGATTCAAGAGAGAAGAAGAACTCACCTGAGGATGATGATGCTTGGAGGAGGCATTGTTGGTGAGGTTGGAGAGGGCGGGGCGTTTCCTGGGGCCAGGCCCAGCGATCAGATTCTCTTTGTTCTCATCGTCGTGAGCTTGATCGTCGTTATCTGCGTCGTGGGCATGGCCATGGTGGCTGAGGTTGGGAGCAGAACGCTTCCTCGGGTGCCCAGCTACTGCATCAGATCGTGTTGCTCTCGGCCGAAGCTTCCTTCCCCCTACCTCTGCACCCGCCATGGCTCAAATCCTGCGTTCCTTTCCCTGCCCCTTTCCCCTTCCTTCGATCGAAACCCCCCGATCCTTTCGAATCTTGCTCGACCTAATCTCCGCTCTCAAGCCGCCGGCATGAAATCGATCGCTTTTGCTTTCCTCCTTCCTGGACTCTCCAATCTCCAGAGCTAATCTAATCTTCCTTCCCCCATCTTGTCTTCTTGCTTCCTTGCTGCCTTCTTCCTCGCCTTGGTTCCAAACCTTCCCACTCTTCTTGATCCTCTGACCTTGGTGTCCGTTCTTCAATCAGCCTGGAATGGCCGGATCCTTCAAAACCCACGAATTCAGAGAGCGAAAATAAGCACACGTTCGGGGAGACGGGATCAAAGAATCGCGGCTATGCCGCCCGCTCTTGCTCCACGCGTCCCTGTCTTCGCCTCCATCGACGTATCTCGTGAGGAAAGGAGAGAACCCACCAAGAATCTGAGGGGAAGGGGGACCTGGAAACAGATCGGAGCAGCAAATGCAGGGGCGGAAGGGAAGGGGGAGGGAGGGGGGAGGAGCAGAGGAAACCCTAATGGGAAACTCGAGCTCTCTGTTGGGGAAATCGTTGTTGTGTGGGGGGGAGGGGAAGGAAGAAGACGAAGGAAAATGGAACGTTTGAATTTTGAAGGGGAAGGAAGAAGAGGGGGAGGAAATGGTTTCTTTCTTCTTCTTCTTCTTCTTCTTCAGTTTTTTGCTGCTAATTTTTGTGAAGTGAACACTAAACTAAGCTAACTATCTTCTTATTGATGATGATGATGGTGATGATGATGATGATGATGGTGATTGTGGTGATGGTGGTGATGGTGGTGATTGTGATGATGATGATGATGATGGTTGTGGTGATGGTGGTGATTGTGATGATGATGATGATGATGATGATGATTGTGGTGATGGTGGTGATTGTGATGATGATGATGATCATGGTGGTGGTGATGATGATGATGGTGATTGTGATGATGATGATGATGATGGTGATGATGGTGATGATGGTGGTGTTGGTGATGGTGATGATGGTGATTGTGATGATCATGGTGATGGTGATAATGGTGATTGTGATGATCATGGTGATGGTGATGATGGTGATTGTGATGATCATGGTGGCCGTGATGATGGTGATTGTGATGATCATGGTGATGGTGATGATGGTGGTGATGGTGGTGATGGTGGTGATGGTGATGATGATGATGGTGGTGATGGTGGTTATGGTGGTGATGATGGTGATGGTGGTGATGGTGGTGATGGTGATGATGGTGATGGTGGTGATGATGGTGATGGTGATGATGGTGATGGGGTGGTGTTGGTAATGATGATGATCGTTTTGGTCTCGATGGTGATTATGATGCTGATGTCCCTAGATGCAAATCGATATAACAGCAAGCAAGGCTTGGCCAATAGAGCTGTTGAGAGGCTTCGTGAGCTGTAAAAATCCAGAACAGGAACGGATCGATTTTGTAGGCAAGAAGAGCGAGCCTACTTTGATGACTTCTGGCCCATAATGAGGCAGATGCTCGGTGGGTTTGCAAGTAGGTTTTACACGCGCCCGAGTGCATAGAACGAGATCGGATGAATCGCTGCCATCAGGGAAAGGCTTTGGTGCCCGAAAATTCCCGGCATCTGCTCAATTTCCCTCCAGATATTCGCTTCTCTGATCGAGAATCTGAGAAGAACGGTGATCCGCATGCTCATCTGCGGAACCACCCATAAAAATACTGCTCCGTGAGCTGGTGCGTAGTCGATTAAATCCCAGACTGCTCTGCTTGGATATCTGCTTCTCTGATTGAGAATCTGAGAAGGTCAGACGATCCGAATGTTGATCTGGAAACGACCCGTAAAATAATTGCACTGTGATCTGGTACAGACTCGATTAAAAATCTTGGACTTCAGAACCTGAGCCCACGCGCAAAACACATCTTCTGGATCATAACATTTGTCGGTCATTAAAAACCCAATAGTAGCACATGAAACGCTCGAGGTGTCTCGTGAACCCTAAACCCTAGGCCTTCAAGATACCTGGAACCCTAAACCCTAAAAAACAACAAATGATGATGCTGATGATGGTGTTTGCTGTGTTAATTATGCCATTATAGCAGATGAAGCACAAGGTACAATACATTCATCCTAATCAGTAGGCGGTTGACCGTTGCCGTATTGAATGCCGAAGGAGAAGAGCCTCGAGGCGAGAGATGTGATAATGATGGATGGATGGATGGAGGAACACCACACGATCTAGTACACGTTTTTCCGCTAGTTTTAGCTAACGTCGGATTTGAATCGGAGTCCGCAAGTAGCGAGGAAAAACCGACCAATACCAACCGTAACATGAGTCGTATGCATATTCAGCGGTTTTTAATCTTAAAGCTCTTAAATGGAGCTTCGCACCACTTAATCTGTCGAGTTAATGATGCATTTAGAAGCAGCCTTTAGAGCACATATCGATCCTTTAATATATTTGATATCTGTGCGCGCCAGCATCCGAACAACTCTGCAGAAACCGGCAATTTCTTGCACTAGACTGAGATTTTGGACCCTCGAATGATTGTAAATAGCCAAATCACCAGATTTGTCCCATCGAACCTTCAAATTTAGTGTATATCCGAAGATCATCGAGCAGGAGACCATCCCATTGAATCATCCTTTCAAGCAGCTGACATCTCAGAAGCGCTCGCTTCTCGGTTGAGCACCTGAAACTCGGCCCATATGTCTGGAGATTCTCGATCAAGAGCGAGATTCCAGAGCCTTTGGAAACAATCTGTTAAGCAGCTGGACATGGTCGTATTGAACAGAAAAACGCTCCAGTTGCCCAAAGATTCCCAACTAAGCATATGTCTGAAGATTCTCGATCAAGAACAAGATTCCAGAGCCCCAGGAAACTGTCTTTTACGCTGCCGGACACGGTTGTATTGGACAGAGGAACGCTCGAGTTGTCCGGAGATTCTCAACCAGGCAAGCGCAAGCATCTGAAACTCGCGAGTTGTTTTCTGAGTAGCCGAGCCATCAATCAAATGCATTCACTAGGCAGTCGAACACTCGAAGCTAGCCGTGTGTCAAAGATTCCAGATTCTCAAGTAGGGCCGGGTTTGCGGCATGTCCAGAGATACCCAACCAAAGCATGCACAAGAATCTTGAACCAGCCAACCGCACGCCGGAGATTCCAGAATTCTCGGGCAGGGCTGAGATTCCGAAACCCGAGGCTCGAAGAGTCCAACTCAACAGGATGTCCAGAGATTCCCAAATAGTTATCACGAGCTAAGCTTGTGGATGATGGTTCACTTGAGAAGATAAGGAAGCAAGACAAGATGAAGAAGCCTACAGGATACAAAATAACTAGAGGCGTGGAATACAAGAGCGTCAAACCGGAATGGTTCAGTGCTACCGGGTCCGGGCCGAGATTCCAGGACGCGGGGCTCGGGAAATTCCAGGACGCATTGCTCGAGAGATTCCAGAACGCGTTTCCCGAGAGAGATTCCAGAGCAGATTCTGGAGCGAGCCTGGTCAGAATATGGAACCAGCCAGCCACAATGCCGGAGATTCCATATTCCCGAGCAGGGGGGACCGGGCCGAGATTCCAGAACGCAAGGCTCGAGAGATTCCAGAACGCGGGGGCTCGAGAGATTCCGTAGCAGATTCTGGAGCGAGCCTGGTCAGAATATGGAACCAGCCAGCCACAATGCCGGAGATTCCAGATTCTCGAGCCGGGGGGGGGCCGGGCCGAGATTCCAGATTCTCGAGCCGGGGGGGGGCCGGGCCGAGATTCCAGAACGCGGGGCTCGAGAGATTCCAGAACGCGGGGCCCGAGAGATTCCAGAACACGGGGCCCGAGAGATTCCAGAGCAGATTCCAGAGGGAGCCCGCCAAGAATCTTGAAGCAGGCGGCCACATGCCGGAGATTCCAGAGCAGGGGGCCGAAGATTCCAGATTCCAGATTCCAGATTCCAGAGACTACTACCGTTTGAAGAAGAGATGAAACGTAGAAGCGATTTCTTCTTCTTCTTCTTCGTCGTCTTCTTTCTTCTTCTTCTTTCTTCTTCGCTGAGAAGGGGAAGAAAACGGAGCTGGAGTCTGCGACGTCCCTCGACTCCGCAGCTTCTCTCCTCCGCCATTGCCTCAGAAGCAAGGACCTCCGCCATGGCAGAAGCCTCCACTCCCAGCTCACCATCCGATACGGCCCCCTCCACTCCCGCACCCTCCTCTCCAACTGCCTCCTCGACATGTACGGCCACTGCGGCAGCCTTCCTGATGCCACATCCGTCTTCCTCCGCCTCCGCTCCCCCAACACCTGCAGCCACAACATCATGGTCAAGATCTTCGGCGCCTCCGGCTCCATCGACCTCGCCCGATCCGCCTTCCAACGCATCCCCTCCCCCGACATCTGCTCCTGGACCTCTCTCCTGCACGCCTACGCCCGGAACGGATGCCTCCGCCATGCCCTGGATGTGTTCGAATCCATGCCCCGCCGAAATGTGGTAGCTTGGACCTCCATCATCGCCGCGTTTGCGCAGCACCAGCGCAGCCTTGAGGCGCTCGGCCTCTTCTGCCTCATGCACATGGACGGCATCGCCGCGAATGCGGTCACGTTCACCTGCGCCCTCGATGCCTGCGCCGCGGGGAAAGATCTCCGGAATGGTCGCAAGATCCATGCCTCCGTGCTCATGACGCAAGGCTGTGCCATAGATGTGGCCCTCGGCACATCGCTCGTGAATATGTATGCGAAATGCGGTCGCCTCGACGATGCGAGGGATTCTTTCGCCGATCTGCCCCGTCGGAATGTGGCATCGTGGACTGCCATGATCATATCCGAGTCGGATTCCGGTCGGGCAGCAGAAGTGTTCGATCTGTTCAACTCGATGCGGCTCGACTGCATCAGGCCCGATCCTATCACCTACATTTACGTTGTCGATGCTTGTGCTCAGACGAGAAGCACACAAATGGGCCGCATAGTGAATGCTGCCATCGTGGAGGACAACTTCGACCGCGATGCGTTCATCGAGAGTGCATTGGTGGTCATGTATGGGAGGTGCGGGAAGCTACTCGATGCATTGTGCGCCGTTGATATGTCTGCTTGTTGTGATGTTGTGCCTTGGACAGGCACGATAGCAACGCTTGCACAGAGCGGCGAAGGCTGGCTGGCGTTGGAGTATTTCGATCGTATGTGCCTCCAGGGTATTTCTCCAGACAAGGTCCTGTTGAGCAGTGTGATCGATGCGTGTGCCAGCTTGCGAATCCTCAATAAGGCGAGGCGGATGCATACCATAATGCTAAGCACTTTGGCGTGTGGCGTTGATCTTGAGATCGAGAATGCTCTTCTCAACATGTATGGGAAAGCAGGCTGTTTGCATCATGCAAGAATGGCGTTCCAAAGCATGGCGCACAAGGACGTCTGCTCTTGGAATACCATGATTGGAGCGTGTCTGCACAACGGCACAGAAGAAGAGGCATTGCTTCTTTTCGGTAAGATGCAAGCGCAAGGTGTCGAGCCAGATGGTATCTCTTTTATCTACGCTATGACAGCTTGTAATTACGGTGGGTGGATTGAGAAGGGGAAGAAGCTGTTTTCGTTCATGGCCAAAAACCATGCACGCCAACAGAATTTCGATCACCATTTTTGCTTGATTGATCTACTAGGGCGGGCAGGACATTTGCAAGAAGCTGAATGTCTAATTCAAAGCATATTGTGTCCGGAAAAGGAGGGTGTTCTCGGATGGTTGAGTCTACTCAATGCATGTAAAGTTCATGGCGATGTGCAGAGAGGATTGAAAGCTGCACGTTTTTGTATTGAATTGGATCCAGACAATACCGCCCCATATGTGCTTTTCTCAAATATGTGCCACATAGAGGATGTTATCCCCAATGATTTGCTCCTTGATGGATTTGCAGTCTAGCTGAAAGAGCTCGCAGATTGACTTGACCATCAATCACAACTTACAAATACCTGGCCATACAACGGTTTGTTTATGTGTAGCATCGTGCCCTTCTCACAATCATTTGGGCTTTGATGCATGAAGTAAGCAACAGATGACAATTTACACCAAGCATAGTGCCTACTATGTTCCTTCCGTTCAATTTGTGCAACTTGCAATGGTTAAAGTCAAAACTTTCAGCTTTCTGTTCATATGATTTCATCTTACTAAACTTTCCTTAAAATATCAGTAAACTTTAACAATCACGTGAACTTAGAATGGAATATTGTAATCACAGTGTAACCTTATGAAATGATTTAAGGATTATTTTATGTAATCACAGTGTACATTTCGAGCAACAATGTGAAAGCTCATTTGGGATGTGTAGTACTATAATTCTTTTGGGAACCGGACCAAATGTTATTTTAAGCAAGCAAACATTAATCTGGCCTTGGTCCATAAAGTATATGTGTAGCTAACATTGGACGCTCTCACAACTAGTAGATCATGTAAACCACAAAATACCCTGAACATATGTTATGATCAGAGAAACCATAACTGTTTACAACTTGTTCAAATGGAACAGCCTTAAAAGCT
The DNA here is from genome assembly GCA_037176905.1 of Azolla pinnata. Lineage (NCBI taxonomy): Eukaryota > Viridiplantae > Streptophyta > Polypodiopsida > Salviniales > Salviniaceae > Azolla > Azolla pinnata. Next base: position 45,748 of record JBBBWG010028067.1, on the reverse strand, counting down.
TCAATGAAATTTCTCACATGCACAAGTTAAGTTACATTTCCATGGAGAGCAATATACCTTTACCTTGATGGATAGGTTCCTTCCACAACCCAATCTAGTAAAGACCCTATTTACTAGGACTTGAAGCCAAAACAACTACCTACCTGCGGCATCCTTAATCATCATACCCCTATAGAACAGATGGTTGAATGGATTTCAGATCCGAGCCATGAACTCTAAATCTGTAAATGCAAGTATGAGATGGGCTTCCATAGTTTGAGAAAACCTCAAGCTTCACCATATTGATCAATTTTCCTCTTGCCTTCGAATCTTCGGGAATAGTAAATGTCTGCACATTTTTCTTTTCAATGTCGTAGGTGAACTCTCCAAGCAGGACTTGTGACATGGACTTTTCAGTCATCTCATCTTTCTTGAAACTATCCAGCCAACCAAACACTCGGAAATCCTTGGGCGCACTTGAAACATCATATGCAACACTCTGCAGTGAAAATAGTATCAGATCCACAAGTTTGTGTATTATTCATCATATAAATCAGCTACAACTTATGAAACATGCATCAATCATTCTGTTTTATGAGCTGAAATTACTTTACTGTAATTTCTCCTAGTCAGCGGTTCTAAGTCACAGGATAAGTTCATTACCTTGAAGGTATTTATGCATGTTTAGACTTGCTTACTCAGCATTTTGGCTTTACGTGTCTCGTGCTCTGTATAGCTTTCATCAAGTTTAGACTTAAGTCACCTGATTTAAGGATTTTTGCACATGCTAAATTCACTGGATGTGTTCTTCACCTTGCAGCTGTAAAGCTGCTTCTAATTGTTTGAACTAACTTTGTCAGCATGTTCGCATTATTACCTCGAGCCCTGCACCCTTTACACTATAGGATTTAACTATGATGACCAGATCTCGATCGTTACTATTGTGGTCATGAACATTATTTAGAATGCAGCAGAGAAATTTCCAAGGACCTTCCTTCCATTTGTTGAATAATTGCCAAACCCCTCACATTAAGGCATTTCATCACATTAATATTGTGAATAAGGAATGTGATTAGTATCATAATAAGGACGGTGATTAGTAGGATTATGACTTCAAAAGACGAATTAATTGAAAATGGAAATGGCAATTTCTTTTTTAGCAAACAAGGGAAGACAAACTGAATTATACAAGCAGCTAGATAATAAAACAAAAGGTTATAGACATCCTTAAAAGTCAAGATTTGAAACTACGCTTCATGGAAAATTTTCGTAGCTGTTCAACTTCGTGCATATTCTTTGTTTTGCCTTCTTGACAAAAGAAAGAGTGAATGATCCACTGCTACCCATGTCAGCTGTTTATGCTTAGTTTCTTCACTGGCAAAAAGAAGACAGGATGATCTAGTGCTAGCATTCCAACCATTTAGGATTGTTTTTTTCCACCGACAAAAAAGATATCATTTTTCGTATATGATTCTTTTTCTTTGTTGATCTGTAAAGCAAGTTTATCCTTTACCCCAACACAGGGTTCACAAAAACCAAGTCGCACAATTTTGAAAATAATGCAAAAAACATTTATTATTGAACTCTGAGCATCACACAACCTTGCACATGAAAAGGAAAAACAAAAAGCACACTAGACAAGCAATATTCTTACAATCAGATTTCTCTCATACAGAACATGTTCCAAGACAAATCTGCAAGAAAAGGAAAAAAGATGCAAAGGGAAGCGAGAAAAACGAAAACTTGCCTTAGAGACGTGCTCTAGACTGAAAGCATCAGGGAAGATGGAAGTCCGAAGAGCAATGTCCACATATACATTATGACCTTTGAGAGGAAGACACTGACCAGGTTCACCGAAGCTAGGTTCCAAGACCTTGTTGGCCAAGGAGTGCTTGGGATTTGCTCCGGGGAAGAGATTACCAGTCAGTTGGGCCCAACCAATCTTCAAGCCAGTGTAAAAGCCTTCTGAATGATCAATCACCTTGTACAGGAAAAAAGCCCATAGCAATGAGTAACAAAACCCTAATTCACATTGTAAGTTACCAAATACATTGAAAATGGAATCAAGCAGACGGCTATATAAGCAACAAGTTACTACATATCAATCAAGCGGCAAGAACAATCCCAAATCTCCTGGTATATATAACCTATCTCTAGTCAAAGAGTGTTTGACCATATATACTAAGTGCAATAACCTTGTACAGGGAACAAGCCCATAGCTAAATGAGTAAATCAGCCTTGATTCACATCAATTGATTGGCTCATATTTCTAAAGGGAACACACGAGTATGTGTAATTCTCCAAAATCTCACGTTATATATATAACAAATCTCCAGTTCACAGGTGTTTGTTCATACTGAACAAAATGCAATCATGAAGAATTTCCTTTGATGATCCATCATCTTGTACAGAGAAACAAGGTCGAAACTTTATTACATTAATCAATTAAATGATAACAACATGCATGACTTAAGACTGATTCTCCCAAATCTCTATTTGTATATAAAGAATCTCTAGTTAAAAGTGCGGTTTGTTCATATGCAGGACACATTCTCATCAAAGAATTCAGCTTAAAACAAAGAAGGAAAGTTTCTCATACCTTTCCTCCACCTGATGCTAATGCATAATCTACTCTTCCAATCCCATCCGAAGCATGCTTATCAAGCTCCACCTCGACTATCCTTCTGGCTACGGCCCTCACATCATCAAGGCTTAATGCATCACCACTTCCTTCAACTGCTCTCTCCTCCACCATCGATGTGATGAGTTCTAACACTTCGTGCTTTGTGGGAAAGCCTGCATCCATGAACATCTTCAACGAAGCTTCAATGTCTTCTGTTCTCGCCTTTATGTTCCTCAGTTCTGTACTGAAGGAGGTGGCTTGGTCATCTATCTTATCTTCTAACTCTCTTCTCAGTCCATCAATCTCCTTGTGTATCTTCATATCCACGAGATCGAGCTGAACCTGCATCATCTTGGTCGTTTTTCTGAGTATTTCCTCGAGTTCTGCGACCTGGCCTTCCATGGATATGGCTTGGATAGGAGCAGCAGGCGGAGTTGTTGTAATGCCATAGAAGGTAGTGGCTAGTCCAGCTACGAGGATGAAGGAAAGGAAAAGCAGAGAAGAACGGGAGAATAAATCTTTCAGTAATCTAGGTCGAGAGACAGTGTTATTTCCGGTCTTGGCAGACGGCTTCAAAACCTTCGCAGACTTGCTTGCGGGAGCATTGTTGGCATTCTCTACAGCAGCTTTACCTGTCGTTGGCTTAGGAGAAGGACGGGGTAAAGAAGCAACTTGACGGTGATAGATATAGTGATGATTATGGTCAGAGATGTCTTCTTCAGAAGCAGGCTCCGTGGTTCCCATCGCCAAAACCGCCGCAGAAGGATCGTTCTCTTTGAGAGAGGCAGAAGACGAAGGGAGATCTCGACTGGCCCTTCGAGACGGTGTGGTTGTGGTAGTTATCTCTGCGGTCTCCAGGAGAGCTCTAGCCGCAGAAGAGGAGGACGAAGAGCTGCTTCTCTTCCTTGTGCTGAGGCGAGGGCCTGTGGATGGCGTAGCCATGGCGGTGGAAGAAGGCGGGAGAGAAGAGGGAGTAGCCATCGCAGATATTGAGGAAGGACCTCCGGCAGAGGGGCTGGGAGCCGAGCTCGCCATAGTCCGTCAGGGCAATGGAAACTGCAATGCGATCTGGAAACAGTGGCGCGAAACGCAGCGGTCAGGAAATAGAGAAGGGAAAGAGGCTCGTATCAGAAGGCCATGGATCCCGCATACGGAAGAAACTACAGCAGCAAATCAAGAAGAGAAAAGCACGGCCTTTCCCCCCGAGGGTTCCTCTTTCCTTCTCCGAATTTCCTGAGCTCTCTTGCTTCTCTGCTGCTGCCGCTGCTGCCGCAGCTGCTTCCCTTACGGCCGCCTTCTGTTGCTTCTTTGCGGGGCCGCGGCGACCAAATCTGCTCCTTGGAGCTTGGATCTTCCGGGCGGGCTCGAATTCCCGAGAATCTCTTGAAAGGGAAGGAAACCGAACGGGAGGAGGAGTCTGCGAGCGGCAAAACGAGGCTGCAGGCAGGGAAGATCTGTGCAGGAGGATGTGAGGGCGAGGATCTGCAGGCAGGGAAGATCTGTGCGGGAGATGAAGACGAAGACGAAGAAGAAGAGACGAAGAAGAAGAAGATGAAAGGGAGGGAAAATGAAGAACGAGCGCTTCAGAATTGCATCTCTCATATCTCTCTCTCTCACGATTCGAATTTTGTTCTTCACGGGAAAAAGAACCCTAAAAACAAAACCCTAAAAACAAAACCCTAAAACCAAAACCCTAAAACCAAAACCCTAAACACAAACCCTAAGAAAGGACCTCCAAACCAAACCCTCAAACAAAACCCTAAAACATCCTAAAACAAACCCTAACCTTGAGCCTCCAAAACAAACCCTGACCCAAACCCTAAAGCAAACCCTAGATATGAACCTCCAGAAAAACCCTAAACCAAACCCTAAGAAAATCCTAAAACAAACCCTACATAATCCTCAAACAAACCCTAAAAATGAGCCTCCAAAAAAAACCCTAAAACATCCTAAAGCAAACCCTAGATATGAACCTCCAGAAAAACCCTAAACCAAACCCTAAAAAAATCCTAAAACAAACCCTGAAAAAGAGCCTCCAAAACAAACACTAAGAAATCCTAAACCAAACCCTAAAAAAATCCTAAAACAAACCCTGAAAAAGAGCCTCCAAAACAAACCCTAAAACAAACCCTAAATAATCCTAAAACAAACCCTAAAAAAGAGCCTCCAAAAAACCCCTAAAACAAACCCTAAAAATGAACCTCCAAAAAAAAACCCTAAGACATCCTAAAGCAAACCCTAGAAATGAACCTCCAAAAAAACCTAAACCAAACCCCAAGAAAATCCAGAAAATCCTAAAACAAGCCCTAAAAAAGAGCCTCCAAAACAAACCCTAAGAAATCCTAAAACAAACCCTGAAAAAGAGCCTCCAAAAAAACCCTAAAAAATCCTAAATCAAATCCTAGAAATGAACCTTCAAAAAAACCCCAAACCAAACCCAAAAAAAAAAACCTAAAACAAACCCTAAAAAAGAGCCTCCAAAAAAACCCTAAAAAATCCTAAAACAAACCCTAGAGAAGAGCCTCCAAAAATGAACCTCCAAAACAAACCCGAAAACATCCTAAAGCAAACCTTGGAAATGAACCTCCAAAAAAACCCTAAACCAAACCCTAAGAACATCCTAAAACAAGAACCTGTTGCAAGTGTTCCATACTGATCGGACAGGAAAGGCATTGGTCACTCGGTGAATCGCTAGTCTGCCCTCTAGAGCGAGTCGGGAAACATTCTGTTGTTACCGTTTGGAACCATTTCTGATTGCTTGGGTGGGTATTAAACCCTGTTGGCACGAGCAGTGTCAGTTACCAATGGGGGTGGGTTTTGGAACCGATCGTGGTTCCGTTGTCCTCTAAAAGCTCGGCCAAATAACGCAGTCGGGATACAGATCGAAATCGTCAACCATAACCGCATTTTCTAGCACTAATCATCATCCTAAAAAACAATAACACAGTTTACAGGATCTCGACCAGCCTTGCTTTTGCGCACTCTCGATTGATCCATGCGATCATTACGTACAATCTGAAGGCTTGACTGAACATGCGAGGCTTTTCATCAGGGGTAAAAAAAAACTAGGAAAACTACCGAAAAAACTTACAAACAAAACATTTAATTTCGTTTGAATGTTTACTCAAATTAGAGATTGCAAATTAACGCCTAGTTTGATCTCTCGCGACACTCAATTGATTCCCCCTAATTGATTTTATTCCTCCCCTTCCTACCATTACCTCCTAACTCGCTAATCAATTCTGACTTTCTCTTACTAATCGCTTTCATCTATCCCTTCTCATGTTCGTTGATTCTTAATCTATCGCTTACTATTTACTAATTCTTTCCTACTTCGTATTGTTTTTTACGAACCGATTCCCTTACTGTATTTAATTAACAAAAGTTAATAATTTCAAATTCTAATTAATTTAATGTTAATCGATTAATCATGCGTTAAAATTCCAGCGAGAGATAAAACCAGGCAGCAATATGCAATTTCTAATTTTAGCAGGCTTTACAATGTAACTCTCGCTCCTTATGTTCGTTGATTCTTAATCTTCTTCCTGTTGCTATCTACTAATTGTTTCCCACTTCCTACTGATGTTTACTAATCGACTCCCTCGCTTACTTGATTAACGAAAGTTAATATTAGAAAGGAAATCACTATTGAAATAATAGCGAAAGTTAGTAGTTCCAAATTCCAATTAATTTAATGTTAATCAATCAATCAGAAGTTAATTTTTAGCGAGAGATAAACCTAGGCGTCAATCTACAATTTCCAATTCTAGTAATAGTTAAAATATAATTAATAAATTTGTTAGGCATTTTAGGGTGGTTTCTTGAAAAATAAAAACATTGAAGAAAGCCCTAAACCCTAAACCTGAACAGATTTGGAAGGGCATCTCGGGGAGTTACATGTGAAATCAAAGAGGGGCATTTTCTGAATTATATAAATCCTCTCCTTCTTCCCTGGAGTAGGGTTTTCCAAGCTTTTAGAAGAAAACCCTTTAACCCTAAACCTAAACAAGTTTAGAGGGTCATTTCAAGGGAATTACAGAGGAAATCAAAGAGGGGAATTTTCTGAAATTACATAAACCCTCTCTAGGTCTAGGGCTTCCCGAGCTTCCAAAAGAAAACCCTAAACCCTAAACCTAAGCAAATTCAGAAGGTCATTTCAGGGAATTACAGAGGAATTTAAAGAGGGAAATTTTCTGCAATTACATAAACCCTCTCCTAGTCTAGGGTTTCCAAGCTTCCAAAAGAAGACCCTAAACCCTAAACCTAAAAAGATTTAGAAGGTCATTCCAGGGAGAATCAGAGGGGGATTTTCTGCAATTGCATAAACCCTCTCCTGGTCTAGGCTTTTCCAAGCTTCCAGAAGAAAACCCTTTTTTTCAACCCTAAACCTGAACAGATTCAAAAGGTCATTTCAAGGGAATTATAGAGAGAAATCAAAGAGGGGAATTTTCCGCAATCACATAAGCTCCCTCCTGGTCTAGGGTTTTCCAAGCTTCCAGAAGAAAACCCCAAACCTTAGACCTAAACAGATGCAGAAGGTCATTCCAGGGAAGTTACAGCAAGAAAACCCTAAACACAACAAGAAAACCCTAAACACAGCATGAAAACCATAAACCCTGAACACACCAAGAAAACCCTAAACCCTAAACATAACAAGAAAACCCTAAACCCTAAACACAACAAGGAAACCCTAAACCCTAAACACAACAAGAAAACCCTAAACCCTAAACACAACAAGAAAACCCTAAACCCTAAACACACCGAGAAAACCCTAAACCCTAAACACAACAAGGAAACCCTAAACCCTAAACACAACAAGGAAACCCTAAACCCTAAACACAAAAAGAAAACCCTAAACCCTAAACACACC
>JBBBWG010028067.1:0-32532 GCA_037176905.1 Azolla pinnata | reverse complement strand
CCTTAAACCCTTAAGCCTAGATCAAGTGGTTCAGATCTCCAACTACAGGTAGCAATCAATCAATGAGGCTGTTAATCATCTGTTTGTTATCACCACCACCACCATTTGCAGCATCATTTTAGGGGTTACCTTAAACCCTTAAGCCTAGATCAAGTGGTTCAGATCTCCAACTACAGGTAGCAATCAATCAATGAGGCTGTTAATCTAACTGTCCATCATCTGTTTGTTATCACCACCACCACCATTTGCAGCATCGTTTTAGGGGTTACCTAAACCCTTAACCCTCGATCAAGTGGTTCAGATCTCCAACTACAGGTAGCAATCAATCAATGAGGCTGTTAATCTAGCTGTCCATCATCTGTTTGCTATCACCACCACCACCATTTGCAGCATCATTTTAGGGGTTACCTAAACCCTTAACCCTAGATTTAAATTAGACATAATTTACAGCATCGTTTTAGGGGTTACCTAAACCCTTAACCCTCGATCAAATCGTTCAGATCTCCAACTACAGGTAGCAATCAATCAATGAGGCTGTTAATCTAACTGTCCATCATCTGTTTGTTATCACCACCACCATCATTTACAGCATCATTTTAGGGGTTACCTACTGTGTGCACTAAGCCATCATTGACGCTAGACCTCCCACCCGCCGATTGTAAAAAGAAATATATGGATCTCCCCTTCGTATGTTAGAAGAAGGGGTGTAGATCTTACCTTCGTATGGAAAAAGAAATGTGAAGATCTTACCTGTTTAAATGGTGCTTTAGGTTTTGTGGTTATGTGTGTGCACTTACATGTAGGAGTGGTGAGCTTCAAGGTCCTGAAGCAGATGTCGTAGAGTGCTTCGTTGTCAAGGACCATGCACTCGTCTGCGTTCTCAACAAGCTGGTGGACCGACAGCGTTGCATTGTAGGGCTCCACCACTGTGTCGGAGACCTTTGGCGAAGGGAACACAGAGAATGTGAGCATCATGCGGTCAGGGTACTCCTCTCGGATCTTGGAGATGAGCAGGGTCCCCATCCCCGAGCCAGTGCCGCCACCAAGGGAATGGCACACTTGGAAACCTGTGCATAAATACTTTCACTCATCATTCATTCACACATGCATAAATACAGCAATACATGTACATGCAAGATTTCAGGTAAAAGGCGGATTGAACGAACGTGAATCAACAATCATACATACGCAGATGCCTATCTGTAGACCATAGATGAATCAATTCATACAGATGCCAACGCATGTAGGCACATTCAGCTGAACAAAGATTCACATATATTCACATACACACACAGAAATACATACAGGTACATTCAAACATACATGTACAACCATCGATTCCACAAACGTACATTCTTAATTGCATACATCACACACATGCTGCACCAAAGCGATTACAGGCCTGCATACATGCATACAGCCTTACACATATACAGACATGCATTCAACAGTCTTATTAACATGCTTGCATACAGATGCCTGCAGGCTTACTAACATGCTTGCATACGTGTGTTTGCGGGCATACATAACATTGTGCTATACTTGGTGGCAGGCTGCTTGCAAAACATGCATACGCACATGCTTAATGCAGTCTTTCCTAACATGCCTGCTCGCATTACATGCTTAACAATTTCATTCGTACAAAGTACTTGTTTGCAGACTGACAAACATGCTCACAGACTTAGATGCATAGGCACGCGTTGCACCAACAAGGCGGCATTTTCAAAGGTAAAAAACACCAACAGCACCATACATGACGGCAAGTACTCTGCGAGAAAAGGAGATGCGGAAAGGGAAGGAATAGGGAAGGGGACCTTGCAGGCAGTCGCAGCTCTCGGCCTCTTTGCGCACGACGTCGAGGACGGAGTCGATGAGCTCGGCGCCTTCGGTGTAGTGGCCCTTGGCCCAGTTGTTGCCGGCGCCGGTCTGGCCGAAGACGAAGTTGTCGGGGCGGAAGATCTGGCCGTAGGGGCCGGAGCGAACGCTGTCCATGGTGCCGGGCTCCAGGTCCATGAGCACGGCGCGGGGCACGTAGCGGCCGCCGCTGGCCTCGTTGAAGTAGACGTTGATGCGCTCGAGCTGGAGGTCGGAGTCGCCATGGTAGCTGCCCGTGGCGTCGATGCCGTGCTCGTCGCAGATCACCTCCCAGAACTTGGCGCCGATCTGGTTGCCGCACTGGCCGCCCTGGATGTGCAGGATCTCCCTCATCGTCGCAGATCAGAGACGGACTTCGATCCTCCTCCTCCGCCTTCTTCTCCTTCTCCTCCTCCTCCTCCTCCTCCTTCTTCTTCTTCTTCTTCTCTCTCTCTCGCTTCCTCCTCCACGCACGCGATCCGCACCTCTGTCTGTGTGTCTTGCAGCGCGCTTCTCTGCGTCTACCGCGTCGTCTGCTTCGATCGATCGTCTGCCTCGATCCTTCTTCTTCTTCTTCTTCTTCTTCTTCTTCTTCTCTCTCTCTCTCTCTCGCTTCCTCCTCTACGCACGCGATCCGCACCTCTGTCTGTCTGTCTTGCAGCGCGCTTCTCTGCGTCTATCGCGTCGTCTGCTTCGATCGATCGTCTGCTTTGCTTCGATCCTTCTTCTGCTGCGATCGATCGTCTGCTCCGTTCGTTCGTTCGTCTGCTTCGTTCCGTAGTAGTAGTGGTAGCAGTTGTTGTATTTCAAAATTTCCAAGAAGTCGTTTTTTATCCCGCGCTTTTCTTGCTTCTATTTCCGTCTCCGTAACGAGAATAACCGCCGTATCTACACCGTATATACGCACCCGTATACGCCCTCACAAACGGATACGTATACACGTACGTCATATACATACGTCATACACATACGTCATACACATACGTGTGTGCGCGTGTGTGTATATATATATACATGTATGCATGTATGTACGTATGTATGTAATCATACAAACACTTCTAATACAGTTAATACAGTTTCCGAAGGAGCTGTTTTGCACCTGGAAGAGTTTGGATTTATGTGTTTGATGATGATTATTATTGTTAATGTTATTATTAATTATTATCATTTGCTGTCATCATCATTATCATCATTATCATCACGATTACTGTTGCACCGTAGAAGGATTGAGTTTGCCAGATCGACGCAATTGCGATAGCGTTGTTCGTTTTGCATCCAAAAGGGTTTGGATTTATGTCCTCAAGTACTAGTATCTGTATTAGAAGAAGGGCTGAGCTTGTGAGATCATAACAATTGTGACAGACAACAGATCATAGCATGCATTTTCCCTTGTATTGTCGCGTTGTTCTGTTTTCCCCAAACACAGCTCAGCTTTGTGTCGTGGCAGAATGTGCATCCAACGCTATAATCTCAGGCACCATTCGCCAAGCTCGAATCACCATCAGATTTGTTCCATTCATCAGCGATGAGAAGAGACTAAATTTCTTTTACACTACCAAGAACAACAACAGCCATCTCTCGAGGAATAAACAGAGGCAAGCTCACGTACAAAATAGACCTTTGTGTAAACCTACATACATGATCATTCACCATAGTAAACTACTGTTGAGCTCAAATTGATGGCCACAAACTAGAGAAAGAAACAGTAGAGCAAAAGAAGCTCAATGTATGTTGCTATTTGAGCCGTGTACGATCAAAAGACCGCATGATGTATAGCTTGTGAGTATCAGATCATGAAATCGGGTCGAAATGCACCACCAACAAATCTAGATGACGATCACCAATCAGTACTATTCTCACCCTTTTCAATTGCATTTAGTTTATGATTAGATGCGGTATTTTCTACACTCATAAGTGTGCACAAGCACATCCCAAACTACTCACGATGGTTGGTTATGAGCAAAAGTGTTGAGAGTTTTGGCAGCTCACTGCGTTGGAGAGAGCTATTATAATACAAAGTTTCTTGCATGTATAGTAGTTGCACAACATGTCAATGACCATCTAATCATTTTTAAGTGCATAAGATCAACAAAAGTTGATGAAGTTGGGAGTTGGAAGTGTCGCAAGAAATATTCACCTTGCCTACGTTGGAGGTGAAGAAAGAGCTCATTGAGCAGTTGAAAGGAATGCCAAGCGGTTAGCTTGTGTCTAGACTCTGCAAGCTGAAGCTGCTCACAGAAGCAATTGTGGCCAAGTACAGGAAAAATATATGGCCAACAAACGCCGTGTGCTTTTCGTCACTGCACGAATTAGAACAACATAGAATGCCTCTCAAATTCAATGCATACCTCTCTCTTCATCGATGGATTCGAGGAGCACTCCTTCATTACCGTTGTTTGTGAGCCCGCCATTTGTCCTCGAGATGGAACTTTATATTGCTCCATTGTTGCTTTACATTGTCGTGGGGTTTGGGCGATACAGCTCCAAATGTATCCTACTTTATGCTTTTATTTGTTTCTTGCTTTCTTTTCTTCTTCAACATTCCTTCACTCTGTGCATCTCAGATCATGGGCCAATGATGCAGGCGATGGAAAGAATGCTACTGTTATGTACCTGGCAACAAAGAGAGAAACACTGGTTTGGCAGAGTGCATCCACAGAATCATGTTCTTGCACTGTCTCCAAACTACAACTTCCTTTTCAATAACGGTAAAAACTGTAGAATGATCTGGCCCCTTGGCTTAATCGTGGAGCTGTTTTCACTTCACAAACGCAGGGCTTGCCCAGCAACAACATATAAGTTACCAAAGCAGTTTCTTGCATCTGTCTTTACACTTCAACGCCAATTCGCTGAAATGGTTCTTTCGTCAAAAAAAACAACCCCATTGTGATGACCTCTGATCCTGCATTCTTCTTCTCGTAACGCTTCATACACAACTTCCAAATGCGGGACAACACACAGGAAACAAGCTGAAAATTCGGGTAAACAGAAGCGACACAAACATTACTTGCATACAGAGACGATTCCTCGTGTTTGGGCCTGCAATCGACTGTATCAGAAAGAACAGAAATCGAGAAGATCGGACATAAAAACTGTGCTACAAAGATCAGAAATGCAGCTGTATATACCCCATCTAATACACCAGGGGGAAATACTTGTACCTTACAGTCTCTTTGTAAGCCTGGTATTGCCCATGAGAGGATTCCTGTAGAGATTCCTCCTCTGCCTTGACTCGATGATCGAAATAGAGAATTGACGCAAGGAGCAGGAGGAACATGCTCCAATAAGCTCGTAAAGCCAGGCAATAACCTGAGAAAAGCAGGATATGGCTTGCATACATGGGATGCCGGATGAACTTATAAGGTCCGCACATTACCAGATCCACATGATTTTTGTTGGCAGATTTCCTCAGGAGCCAGATTGCACAGCAATGCAAGCTCAGGCTAAGCACAAGCAAGCAAACGGCAAGTCTGGTAGGGAGCATCCAGTTCCAAGCAAAGTAGAGCTGGACTCCCTCGAGCGATGCGAGCAAATGGCATGCGAATATGCTGGAAAGGAGCAGGACTTCAGAGGCATTGCTCGGCCATGGAAGCTCCGATGCAAGGAGGAAGAAGCACATGTACACGAGGAAGAGCAGGATGGGCCAGCCTCGGACATAGCCATTCCGGAATCCGAGCGGGATGAGGATGAGCCATGTGAAGGAGCCGAGAAGGATCACGAGACGGTTCCATGGCCTGTCTCGTTCGCTCTCCTTCTTCGTTTGATCAGTTGCGAGGAAGAAGGAGCAGAACCCTAAGGGTATGGCAGCTGGGAATGGCCATGTCTCCAGGAAGCATCTTACGCAGGTCCAGAATGTGACTGTGGATGTCAGCCTCCAGACTACCTTCCCCAGAATTAGGGCAAGAACCAGGTTCTTGATCACAGAATAGCCGATTCTCTGTGTCTGAGGCTGTCCTTCCTTCATCCCTTCCTCTTCCTTCACGTTTTTTTCTTCTACTTCTACCCCTACTTCTTCTTCTTCTACTTCTTCTTCTTCTTCTTCTACTACTTCTTCTTCTTCTTCTTTGCGGAGAATCTTTAGGTCGGTACCGACATCGCCATAGCTAAAGGCATGCGCCCGTTGCAGAGAGAATGAAACCCTAGTTTGAGGACTTACCTTGCTTTGGGGAGACGGTTGAAGGCGGAAGAGCGGCGACGAAGAAAAGGACGCTTGCAAGGAGGAGTAGGGAGCTGCTGCTCCTCCTCCTCCTCCTCCTCCTCTTCTTCTTCTTCCTGTTTCACAGCTACGAAGAAGAGCGGAGCCGGAAGCAGAGGTCGCCATAGCCATGGAGCTTCGAGGTTTTAGGCTTCTTCCCTCGTACACATATCTGTATGTATGTATGTATGTATGTATGTATGTATGTATGTATGTATGTATGTATGTATGTATGTATGTATGCATGTGCGTATGTATGTGTGCATGTATGTATGTATGCATGCGTGTGTATGTATGTGTGTGTGTATGTATGTATACATGCGTGTGTATGTATGTATGCATGCATGTGTTTGGTATGTGTGCATAAATTGTGTGAAACTTGTCACAAATCCTGTTGCTAAACTTTCACCAGTTCTTCTGGTCCCAAAACATTCCATTTGTGATTTGTCGATCCCGAAATGCTCGAATCATTCTCGGCTGCGTTCGCAGCTTCCAAAACTCTATTATGGTTCGCTCTGCGGATGCATGTGCGTCCGAATGCCTGTATGCATGATGCCTGATTCGATGATTCCGTCGATGATCGTCTCTCTGGGGGGGGGGGGTTTATATGTACGGATTGTTTCTCGATGCTTTACAGCTATCTGTACAGTCTCTCGGAGATTGGAACCTGGGTGAAGTTCCAAGGAAGCATGGCAATGATGATTTCTAAAACCGTCGGGCTATCCATAGACTCGAATCTGTGTAGGATCACTGGAAAATCTACCTCCAGAGGATAAGATTACCGAATGTAGAAGGGAGACCCTGTTACCAAAAAGGTTGAGTTTTCTGGACTGCTAAGGCAATGTTTCTATTGTAAGAAAACGAGGGCACTTCGTTAAGGATTGCCCCGAGAGGATAGCTAAAATGGAGGAGGAAAACCAATTTGTGTACTTAAATAAACGTCTTAAGAAGTTAGCCATGGAAGTCCTTTTAGAGAGGGTAGATGGTGCAATTTTCCCTATATGCGCAATTATGTCATCGAGGGAGAGAAATGCTATAATACATGGGCCTAGACAATGCAAGTGTTTCCTTAGTCGTATAGACAATGAATGGATTGGGTACTGGAGCTACCCTTGGCAGTATTCTTTTATTATGGTTATGTATGCATTCATGAAGAAGGGATACTGGAAAGCCAACCAAGCATCGTCATTTGCGTTTCATAAAAGTGTTGACATGCTCAAAGACCAGATGATGATGATGGTGATGATGATGATAGTGACCGGAGATGGATCTCTATATTATTGGGGTCATCCTACTAACACTTGTAACCTAGGGATCGATTCTTTATCCCGTGGTTTTTTATGAGGTTCCTAACTTGGAATGTTCAAGGATTGGGTAGCACCTTACACGAATGATATAGAGGCTGCCTAAGACGAACACTGTAGAAGTGCCTTATAAATGATCTATTAGACGTTACAATATTTCAAGAATATCATTTGAAGCAAAGACGAATAAGAACTATTACACATTACTACTTGGTAGTTAGGAAATGTTTTGGTTCTCAACTATAAATGACAAGGTGGAGTTTGTATGGTAATAGCTAGTCAATAGAAACAAAGCATTGTATATAAAGAGATAATTGTCCTTGAAGAAGCCTAATAGTAGTGCTTACAAAAGATGCATAAACAACTAGGGTTCTAAATTGGATATCTACACCCCAAATCGTGCATTAGCTAGAAAGTTGTTTTAAACATGCTTTACCTTTATTATTAATGATGAGACAAAAGTTGTTTCTATGAGGAAATACAAAGTTATCATCGGAAGGTAAAGTTATAATAATAAATCATATTTATTGTTTATAATATGGCATACTAAATAATTTTTATCTTTTTAAAATCATGCATTAGACAAACTAGGAAATTAGTGAAGAATTTTATAAAGATAAAAGTGACATAACATATGTTAATTAACCCTAATACAACAAGATGTCTTTCCATGAATGGCCTTATTAGTAAAATGCAAGAAGACTTCAACAATTATAACAACAACAACCGCAAGTTATGCAAGCTACAATGAAAAGTTATGCTTGACGGGAGTGTTAAGTGACAAACTCAACTTTATGAGTAGTTATTGATAATAAATTTATTGTTTTTTTTAATTATGCATTAGACAAATTAGGAAATTGGTCAAGAATTTTATGTGGATAAAAGTGACATAACACATGTTCATTAACCCTAATATAAGAAGATGTCTTTCCATAAATGTCCTTGTTAGCAAATTTACGAGAAGACTTCAACAATTATAACAACCGCAATGCAAGTTGTGCGAGATGTACGAAAAGTTATGTTTGAGGGGATTGTTAAGTGACAAACTCAACTTTATTGTCTATAATACGTTATACTAAATCTTTTTTATCTTTTTAAAATCATGCATTAGACAAATCAGCAGATTAGTTAAAAATTTTATATGGATAGAAGTAACATTAAATACGCTCATCAACCCCAATGCAACAAGATGTCTTTCCATGAATAACCTTGTTAGCAAAGTCGACGCTAGAAATCTGTAACAACTATAACAACCACAACCGCAAGTTGTACGAGCTGGAACAAAAAGTTATGTTTGAGAGGAGTGTTAAGTAACAAACTAAACTTTATGAATAGTTATTAACCAAAAAAAAGAAACTAATCATAATCAAATTCTCTTGCATTTATAATCTCATACATCATCTTTCACACTTAGCTAGATGTCCATTGAAAAAGATGTCTTTCATGTATTTATGATTCCGACATGCACATAATGTGATAGAATCTTATAAACTATATATAAGATCCCCTTGGGGCACTTCTGGATGTTAAATAGTATAAAACACTTTTTTTTATGTAAAAAAAATTTCTATCTCAATCTCTACTGCTTAGTTCTTTATCATTTTCTACACACATAATCACAGGTTCTCTACAGCTTCCGCAAACAAAAGCATTCTCCACTTTTCTATAAGACACAACTAGAGGAGTTAAAATATGTAATATTCTCTAAAATAAGATCTTTGCTTATAATGTGATTTTTTATTCATTAATAACAAGAAGCCCTTGACAATGTTACAATGGGATATAAGAAAACTTGGTTGAGAGGGCTCAATAATCATTTTAATAAAAAGTATGTATTTTTTATTACTCAATTAAAATTGGACGTCACATTCTAACAACTTAATGTAGAACTACATCAATGTTTCTAGCTAACATTGATTCTAGCTCAATGTAATACTCAATTATAGCGAACAAGGGATAAATTTTGATTTCTTATTAATGTTTTGGATGATTTTATAGAAAAAAAATAAAGGATGGAAACAATTGTCTTTCATTAGATAGTTATATTTAAAGCATTATTAGTGGGCCAATGGTCACAAAAAAATCAAAAGGGGTAGCATCCTATATTTGTTATAGTTTTTATATATTAGAAATATTAAAACATAGCTCGTGACAATGTTAGGCCACATAATAAATTTGAAAAAGAATATTACAAATTATGACTATTATGTTTGGATATTCAAGAGGTTTCTCATGGGATATGAACATAGATAATGTGGCAATACAAGTTCAAAGAGAAAATATAAGTGATATGCAATATATATATAATGCAAGATATATAGAAACTATTATGTATCACCATGATTTGGTTTATTTGGATTGTTAGATGTTCTAAGGTGCTTGAGAATACAAATATTTATAATTTAGAGAGTATCAAGAATATGCAGATGTAAATTATTTAAATTAAAGTTGAGACAAATTTTATAATATGTTGTAAGAAAAAGAAAATTTAGTACCTCAAAGCAATAAATACTCTAGTTTGTTTGTCTACAACACCGTAAAATAGCCCAAATCTTCAAACATTTTTTCGCCTTATAAGAATACAGATCATCTAAATGTGACTTAGGAAAGTGTATTATTTCTAACTTCCTATATAGTTTCAATAATATGCATTTCAAACGTTGCATAAATCCACATGGTCATTGTTGATATCACCTGTCAACGACTATCCACCACCATCATGGTTATTCTAATCATCAATTACGTGACTATAAAATATGTTTGTTTATGGGAAAAGTAAATTAATAATTTGAGTGAGGTTTGATTTAAGGGAAAGAAAGCATAAGAAACTTCTTCAAGATGATAATATGTTTCAAAGCAAACTCTTGGTTTAAGAAATGAGAACTAGTGAGTGAATAGATAAGAGAACAAAGGCAAGGACTTGATGACACCTTGATCAACTACGTTATAAAAGGACATTGACACTATATAATGTAATGGGGTTCATTCGGAACAAGCTCTAGATACTTCACATTATTTAACAAATCATCTAATAAGCATTGGTGGAGTGAGTAAGGATACTAGAGTTGTTCATTCTAACTAGAGGATTATTTCACTCAATTTTGTTGTTCTAATTACTCAAGGGAGTATTATGACTTTGCTAGCAACTAAAATGATCTAGCCTCTTATCTCTACTAGCCCAAACTTATACTTAGATTTAGATAATATGTCAAGAATGGTCTCATATTTGTTGGGTGCATTGACCTAACCGTCAAATCCTTGACATGTTTCTTTTGAAGTGTCATCAGGGTGCATTGAGGCATTTTTCTTTTGAAGAGTCATCGACTACAAACATACTCGATAGAGCTGGCTTGAAGCTCATCTATGTTGTACATTAGTTAGCTTATTAGTTAGCTTGAACTCAAGATAAAACCTACCACTTCTTCTACCAACTATTGGAGATGGCCAGCTGGTGCTAATATATGCAGAATGCATACAAGTCAATCAATGGTTATGAAGAAGGCAAGAAACCATAGAATTTCAAATACAATATACAAACATAGAGAAAAACATAAAGAAAGAGACGGAGAGACATTGGCATCACTTGGTTGCTATAAATGCATGATGTTCATGTATAGCTTTAACGATCACCGTTAATACTCTAAAACCATCATTTTGAATTACTATTCTTAATATTAAGGCTAATAGTTAATCTCTTTTATGATAGTTTGGAGCTATCAAGCGTCGTGTTGGGCTATTTTTTTCATTGATGTAGTTGTTGGTCACTAATGACATCGATTATGCTGTAGATTTCTCGTATTCCTTAGCCTCGATAATCAAGGCCTTTTGTATTGTTTTCTTGATTGATTGATAACTAAGGATGAGAGGAAAATAAAAGAAAAAAAATGGAAGACTCGAGTTCGTGATACCGTTGGTCATAACGCAATTAGAAGTACCATCGCAAGCTTTTTGCGTGGTTTTTTTTTCTTTTTTTGCTCTCTTATCGCGTCGTTCTCACAATGTCATATCGAGTGAGTCGATTTCTTTCAAGAATATGGGGAATTAGATTCGGGCAAACTGCATCGCAGCTCCGCATGGTTGCTGGCATTCCATCCATATTGCTTTCGACATCGTTTATTTCTTTATTCTTTTGAACGTCTCATCAGCTGGCGTTTGTAGCCTTCCTTGATGGCCCATATTGAAGGTCATGACTCCGGAGCCAAAGAAGTAGCAGAAGCAGCAGAAGCAGAAGAAAAGAAACAACAATGCCTAACTAAGGTCCAGCGGACTTTACACGGATCTGAGCAATGGGGTGAGTCGATCGAATCGTAGGTCTGCCGAAAACGGAAGGAGGAGAAATCGCATTCCCATCGCAAACAAAGCCCACGGCTTCGGATCGTCAGGGTCAAAACCTCGTCGCCATTGGGGCGAACCTTGCTTGGCATGATGCATGCAGACGAGGCCTCGTTTTCTGTCTGCTTCAGTCAGAATATCAATCTAATACACTGGAGGGAAAAAAAAGGTATGTAAAATCTACTGACTCTAGCTCCCCACACCACCAAAACTAAACTTATCTAGCTCCGGCTCCGCCTCTTACGGGGGCTTCTTTGCATGGCTCGTTCAGCTTGATCCAGCCAGAAACGAGATCCTGCATTTAACTGGGGAAAAGGTCTGTAAATCTGGTGAATCTGGCTCCCATCACCCACCACACACCACAGACTTGAGCAACTCAGGCTACTCTGCCGGATACAGGGCTTCCTGCATGCATGGCTCATGCAACTTGGCCCCCAGTGCTGAATCGATTCCGACATTAATTTTAACTGGAAAAGGTCTGCTAAAAATCAAATCCGGTTCCCACACCCGCCGCGGCCTCCTGCAACTTGGCGCCAGCAAAGCTCTCTCCGCCTCTACAAATACAGCTTCGCTCTGCTGGAAAATCAGGCTTAGCTCCGAGCTTCTGAAGATTGTATCGTAGAAGCGCACGAACACATACATACATACATACATACATATAGACACACATACATGCATGCATGCATGCATGCATGCACAACATCGACACATACATAGACGCACAGACACACACATACATACATACGCACACGCACGCACACATACATACATACCTCCCCACGCATAGATACATACACATACATACCTACCCACGCATACATACATGCACACATACATGCATGCACACATGCATACATACATGCACACATACATGCATGCACACATGCATACATACATACACACACATGCACGCTTGCACGCACGCATGCATACATACGGATGTCCCCGCATGCGACATAGACGGATGCGCACGAATGCACACCATCGTACACATGCATGCGTGCATGCATTCACGTGCACCATGGCAGCCATCCATCCATCCATCCATCCACATACGATACACGAGCTGCACGCACACATCCATACATCCATCCACTCACATGCATGCCCCCGCCCCGTGCATACCTGCAGACATACACACGTGCACGCACGCACGCATGCCTACATGCATCCATGCGCACGTGTGGGTGCATGCATACATCGGCACATGCAAGCACACCGCATCCAGCACATGCACATGCATGCGCGCGCACACATGCATATGCATGCATGTATGCATATGCACGCGCGCATGCATGCATGCATGCATGCACACATGCATGCATGGATGGCAGAGAGGATGTCATCATCAAGTCCAGAAATCAAGAAGAAGAAAGAAGAAAGAAGAAGAAAGAAAGAAAGAAGAAGAAAGAACGAAGAAGAAGATGAAAGAAAGAAGAAGCAGAAGCAAGCAGCGATGGCGATGGCGATGGCGATGGCGATGGCGATGGACCTCTCTGCGCCGCGTCTGTGCGCCGCTTTGTCCTCCGGGCCGAATGCGGGCGCTTAGGGTTTTTGCACTGCGGACTCTTTAGGGTTTTGGGGCCCTGCTGCGCGCACAGAGAGAGAGAGAGAGAGAGAGAGAGAGAGAGAGAGAGACATGGGCCTTCTTCTTCTTCTTTTTCTTCTTCTTCTTCCCTTCCGTCCTCCGGTCAAGACGCTGCGCGCTGCTCCCCTTCCTCCATATCTCATCAGGAGGAAGCGCGCAGCTTTTTACCCCGATCTCTTCCCTCTTCTTCTTCCAGCCTGCGAGGCACAGAAGAAGCTCAGAGAAATCTACAGACAATCACAGAGAGAGAGAGAGAAAGAGAGAGAGAGAGGATACAGAGGAAGAAGGGGAGCAATCTACAGAACAGAGGAAGAGAGAAGAAGCAGAAGACGGCAGAGAGACAGAGAGAGAGAGAGGGAGAGAAAGAGGGGGAGAGGAGAAAAACCTTTCAAAAGCGAGAAGCGAAAAACAAAAGAAGAAACAGGGAGCAACTTCCTCCCCTCCCCCCCCCCCCCCTTCATCCATGCTCCTTTCGCCCATTTCTCTTCGATTCTTTCCCTTTTGCAAATCCCCGCCATCGCCTGCCAAGCTCTAGGGTTCTCTTCGCGAGCTTGCCTCCTCCTTTCTTCCTCGCGCTCAGGGGGGATTTTGCACCCCAACCTCCTTTAAAAGCTCGCCATTGCTCTGTAGAAAGATTCAGAAAACCTGCTTCTCCGTCTCCTCATGCTCCCTCCCTGATCCCTGCCTGTGGTATCACTGTTCATGCATAGGTAGGTTGGCTATGGTTTTCCTCAATTCAGCCTTCTGCGCATGGTAGGCCAAGGTCAGACAGAGCTTGGTCTCCACAAGCAAAGATTGGGGTTTCATGTCTTCCTATGTATGTAGGATTAGGGTTTTCCTGCTAACCAGGCATTTCTTCTCTGCATCTACTACGTCTTTGCACAGATTCGGCCGGAGCTTTCGTCTGAGGTGCCGTTACGGCTTTCCAGCTCCAGCGCTGCCGATTAGGGTTAGGGTTAGGGTTTTGTCCCCGCTGCCAAGCTGGATCCCGAGCAGTTCCCGGGAGCTCTGTTCCGTTGGGAGCAGAGAGTCTCCATTCCGGCCAAAGAAGTCCCCCCCATGGAGATGGTGATACACCCTGTCTCTTCCTGCAACGACCCCGACAACCTCGAGCTCCTCGAAGCTCTGTTCAAGGACTACGGCGTCCGGACCTCCACCATCGTCAAATTCCTGGAGATGGGATTCACCGTGAGCACGCTGGTGAACATGACGGAGCCCGAGATCGACGATGTGGTGAAGACGATCGCCGATTGCTATCAAGTGGAGTTCCTGGTCGGAGAGAGATACGGCGTGAAAGCAGCCATCCGGGCTGTGAAGAGAAGGCAAGAGGATGAGAACGAGCAGCAGCGCTTGCAGTGCCTCGGGAAGAAGCCCAAACTCGACGAGTACAGTGGGGTTGCTTCCACTCCTACTGAGGGTAAGAAGTTCTAGTCTAATCTCATGCTATCGGTTTCCTGCTTGTTGCCAATTCTGCATGTAATTCCTGATAGTTTCGTGATCTAGAAATTGGAGGATAGAAGCATATCGATTGTGATGCGTAATCATACGGGGTTTAGGTTCTAGTCCGATTCCGCATCTCAATTTCCCGTTTTGTTGCCAATTTTACATCCATCGAGTCCTGTATCCTGGAGGTTTTTGTGTTATCTGAGTCGAGGATTGGAGCATACAGCTAGTTATTTGTGTCTTGGTGGGTTCGGTTTTAGCGTAGTCGTGTTCGTCATCTGTCGCCCGTTTTGCATCCCTCAAATTGTACATCCTTGAGCGTTTCTTGATCGAATGCAAGGATAGAATCTCGCAGCTTGCGGTGTATATCCTAGAGAATTAAGTTTGTTTGCCGATTTCCCGTTTGTTGCTAGTTTTATATCTGTCGAATCGTGCATCGTGCTTGGTTTTGCGATCCGATCCAAGCGTAGGAGCATACAGCTCGTTGTGTATATCTTAGTGGGTTCAGTTTTAGTGTAGCAACAACATGTTATTGTCTTCGTCATCTGTTGCCCATTTTGCATCCTTCCAAGTTGTATATCCTTGAGTGTTTGTGCTAATTATGTGTCCATCAAATCGTGTATCCTGTATGGTTTTGTGATCCAATTCAAGGATAGAAGCGCACAGGCCGTTGTTTATATCTTAGTGGGTTCAGTTTTAGTGTAGTGACATGTTGTCATGTTTGTCATTTGTTGCCAATTTTGCATCCTTTGAAATGTATATACTTGAGTGTCTCTTGATCCAATGCAAGAATATAAGCCTGCTGCATCTTGTGGTGAATGATTTACATTAATCTAAGGCCAGTTATTGTTTTTCTTATTGTTGCCTCCATCAAATTGTATATCCTGGGGGTTTCCTTGGTCTAATGCAAGGGTAGAATCATATGGCATGTGGTGCTTATCCTAGAGGGTTAAGCTTGTTGTAAAACGTTCCTTGTTTTTTTTTTTATCATTGTCGCATCCATCAAACTAGAGGGTCTCTTGATCTAATGCCAGAATCTAAGTTTATGACTTGTGATGCATAACTTAGAGGGGTTTCCAGATGACTTGTGGTGTACATTCCGGGGGGTTTTCTCCCATCTGGTGAAAGGATAGAAGTGAACACTTTGAGTGTATTTTCCAGTACAATCTCCTTCACCCGATGCAAAGAAGTAAATAGAGAACTTCTGATGTATATGCAAGTGTATTCATCAACCCAAATGTTAGAATAAGAGTTGGTTTTTGTTCTTATCCATGAAACGCTTGCACATATTACACAACGTGAGCGTCCCATTTTAGTGCACGCATGATTCTACAGAGACTCTGTCATGCTATATGAAAAGGCGGATTATAGAAATACCGTACACTGTTATTTCCGAGAGGGAGAATTCTGGATGATATATATACATGATGAGGAATCGTATTCATTTTGGGTATTTCATCCAAGTGAGAATGTGTGCATATGATGTTTCGAGATACCTCTGTAGCAAGGGGATAGGATTCCTGACAAGACGTTCTTGTCTCTTTTCAGGCACAAGAGAGCAAAGAGGGGATAACGGGATGATGTTTCTTAATGCCATAGCCACCGATGGATCTTTGAACCTCAACTCGAAGGAACATGTCCAACAAGACCACATCCTCCACTCAGGGTTTGGCCTCCATGGCGTCTTACCTATGCCGGAGCCAAGCAGCGACAACGAGGAGCAAAAGATCACAAGAAAGAAACAAAAGCGAAGGCTTTCGCGTGAACCTGGAGGCGAGGATGGAGATGACAGGACTCGGGAGCATCCATTCATCGTCACTGAGCCTGGTGAAGTTGCACGAGGGAAGAAGAATGGCTTAGACTACCTCTTCGATCTCTACGAGCAGTGCTCGAGCTTCTTGGATGAGGTCCAGCAGATGTCGAGAGAGAGAGGCGAGAAGTGCCCAACAAAGGTATTTACCAATATCACTGGATATATGACAGGCTTTGAAAATCATTATAACTAGGACCATCTGGCTGTTGTTCTCTCTATATCCATATATATATATGGCCTTCAGGCATTGTTACCTCTGGTTGTAAGTTGTAAGAACTAATTAATTATGGATAAGGATCATCATACAATATAGAAGAAAATCAGGATGGTTTATATATCATTCCGAAATATAGAGGACGACGATTGTAATTTCTGAAGCGTCTTCCTGTAATGGGCATTCTAACTAGTAGACGGAAAAAAAGGACCATCTGGCTGTTGTACTAGACGATAGGCACGAAAACAAGACAAACTTTCTGTTATATCCCATCTATGTTTTATGCAGAAACAAATTCAATAAATCTGATTTTATGCCTGTATTAGAACAAAATGCAGCGATCTCTCGATCTATATATCTATATCCATACCTATCTATCTATATATTAGCCTTCAGGCGTTGTTACCTTTGATTTGTAAAAGCTAATAATGGATACGGGTCACCATACAAGAAAGATAGAAGAAAGTCGAGATGGTTTAGATCATTCGGAAAACGTAGGCAAATCCGATCGTTGCAGGTTTTGAAAGCGTTTTCTGGGCATTTTGTATACAGGTAACGAACCAAGTGTTCCGGCACGCGAAAGTGAAAGGCGCGAGCTACATCAACAAGCCCAAGATGAGGCACTACGTGCACTGCTACGCATTGCACTGCCTAGACAAGGAGAAGTCGAACTATCTGAGGAAGGTGTACAAGGAAAGAGGGGAGAACGTGGGGGCATGGCGGCAAGCGTGTTACTACCCGCTGGTAGAAATGGCGAGGGCCAACGGATGGGACATCGAAGGCGTTTTCGCACGGAACGAGAAGCTCAGGATCTGGTATGTCCCCACCAAGCTCCGACAGCTCTGCCATCTCGAGAAGAGCAAGGATGCCGATAGCTGCAGCTATGAATGAAACACAGCAGCCCTTTCTCCCCGATCTTCCCATCATGTACTACTCCCACAACTCTCTCTTCCCTTGACGAACTCGGTTTAATGTTTGATTTTCTGTAATACATGTGGTGTACCTTTGTTGTTTGTCCTCAAATGCGTAACAACTGCTACGATACTCGGCGTGGAATTGATGGTATTTGCATTCTTCGCGATTTCGTTTTCGAGGCATCTACCATGAGTTGTGTTAAAAAGCCATATTCACTGGCATCTTGCCCCGTTTCCTTTTGAGAAATTCTTGGAGATCGTGATCCTGTTTCCGGCAGCAGCTCGATCGATACTAGTGGGTATGTGACCTATGTTTCGGCGATACTGAACTTCCATGCCTGCATCTTCTATCTACCCCTTGTTTCAGTGCCAAAGCTGTAAGTGCGAAATTATTTTCATAAACGGAGGCTGCAAATTCTGCATTTTGAAGCAGCTTTTCCCATCATCGGCAAGATTGGGTTTTTTATGCAATTGTGGTAATCAGTTGTGCATGGTTGGATGCGGTGGCTGATATCGTGCATGGGTCGAATATTCAGATCGATTTGTTCTACTTGCAGAGGTCGTGCATCGAAAGCACATCGCAGTGGTTGCAAAACTGAAATTTGTCACTATACTAAATCGCCCGAGGACCTCATGCTCAAGCTTGTTATTCAACTAGAATTAATCAGAGCATCCACTTCTTTGCATTCCATAGCCACTTTTAACTGAACAGTCAATTAGCTGCAATAAAATCTGCTCATGACAGAACAGCGACACGAAACACGATTCGACAGTTGAAGACACATACATAATTTTCAGAAGGTTCCTTCCAAAACAAATTCTAGCCCATCATACTACTACTACACAAAGAACTGAATAGATACATATAAATGTAGTATATTCATTCATAAGATCTTCTAGTATATGTGAAGATAATTACACACCCCGTTCAAGGAGAAGGAAGGGCCTTCTCTTCCCTACTCCTAGAGGTTTTTCTCGACTAAATAAATACACATGTTCCCAACTGTTTCCAGGGAGTCCTTATACCCACACAAGGTTGAATACTTTTGGTTCAGCCCAGCCTCTATGGGCCTCTTACTATATGAGATCAGATTGTGTTTAATACAATATGAGCAGAAGCAGATATATAATTATACATTTGCTTGGCAATAACAAACCTACTAACATAGCTCCTGCATTATTGACTTCGGCTGCTTCTACGCCGAGCTCTATGAATTTCCTCCCCCTGGATGAATTGTACAAAACGGAATTCAAATCACAATCAAAACACTTGATACAAAAGGCTCGTCGATCCATCGCTGAACGAACGAAGCTCGGCTGG
Source organism: Azolla pinnata (assembly GCA_037176905.1). Classification (NCBI taxonomy): domain Eukaryota; kingdom Viridiplantae; phylum Streptophyta; class Polypodiopsida; order Salviniales; family Salviniaceae; genus Azolla; species Azolla pinnata. Next base: position 13,554 of record JBBBWG010028067.1, on the reverse strand, counting down.
CTTTACAATAGCACGGCACAAAGGACAGGTTTTTTCTCTGTCAAACCTGTGTCACATCGCGATGAGCAGAGAGAAAATCTCAGAAAACACACGTTACACCCCAAAAACTGCTTAAAACTACAACATAGTCCATTCATTGCTTATATCATCCAACATACCATTCAGAAACACAATCTTCACAAAACACATGTTTACAGCTCAATAAGATTGGGGCATGCATTTTTTCCTGACAAATTGCGCAAAGATCTCCAGCTGTGGCAACCTGCTCAACAAAAGCAAAACCTTTCAAATAGATAAGACAAAGATGAAAGAAACTTAGAAAAATGCAAAGCTCAAGTATTGTTTATGACAAAAAAAAACCCAAAATTTTATACTCTAAACCAAACTGCAGGAATATTTTGTAAAATCTGTATAGATGATAATCAAAATTTCTGCTTTACCTCCTCTGGAGTTGCATAAGATCCATATTGAACCTCCCTCCCAGCAAGAGCTTTCAAAGCCGCAAAAAATGTTTGCAACTGCCATGTTTTGCTTTTTATTAGAAGAAAACAAGACAAACAGTGAAGTTGGGCATACACCCTAGAAAGATATGGTCCATCAGGCCCAGCATCCAGAAACCAGATTGGGGCATGATGTTTGTAAACTAGCACTGTCTGATAATATTATCAGTTAGAATGTTCAAAACCAGTTATGAGTTCCTATCTCAATTACATCTACGAATTTGCTGAGATTTTACCTTTTCTAACACAGAAGTCAGCTTAAATATCAGATATAAAAGAGTTGTTACTGATGAGAACAGAGTCCCATATTCCTTATTGAAGAAGAACTTAGACCAAACAGGAGCTGGAAGCAAAGCACGATATAGAAGAACAAAATACTCTACGAAAGTTAAGAGCTGGCCCTGCACAAGCTTTATAGAATAAGATGATTGAAAGAAAAACTCCAAAAATAGAACCAAAAAGATACATGTGTGAACATTAATAACAGAAGCATGTAAAAATAACGATAGATGCCAGGCGCAAGGGCAAATGAGTAAAAGTTCTGACCTGCCTGCGATAGTGGCAGCCCCTGGTCTTCTTATAATGGATAAGCAAGCCACATTTTAACACCATGGCACCTTGCCTGACCAATGTATCTTAGCCAAAAAAGAACAATAAAAGCCTTTCAACGGTGTTTAAACAAGCTCATTGCACATAAAAGATGAAATGCCTTCTCGTGGCATACACGTGCATCAATACTTCCTTTCGAAAGAAATTTGATTGAAAGATAGAATACCATTGACTAGAATTATGAATATTGCATGCCAGAATTTCAGGTTCTCTTTTGGACATAACAGCAAAAGTGGTCTAAATAAATCGTCATCCTTGAACCACCAATAAATTCCAACGATCTGTAGTAAAATACCCAGTCCAATTCCAATGACAATCACATTTTTCCTTTCTCCCTGCACCACATGAATTTAGGTCATACATCAATATTTCCTTTATATACTTTCTATGACATTGAACAAGTCCGAGCTAATACACTCGTGTATAAAAGGACCACTGAAAAACACAATTGTGAATATACGCTATAGTCAAGCCTTTTTCACTTTTACCACCTCAGCACTAGGACAATGTTTCATAAAATTACAATGCTCTTGCTATTTAGGCAGCAAGCAGATCCTGTACAAGGGTCTCAATCAATCTGGCTATTTCTTGCAAGGGTATAGATTTGATATTTGAATTTATGGTGTTTGTTCCATCTACTGTTCACTAGGGCTTTTGTTATTGCATTGCTCTATTAATGAATTTCCAAATTCAGATATACATTACTTACTTTGTGTACTTCTCCACAATTTGATGTCTACTTGACACTTTGCAAAATTCTTTGTCGTTTTGAGAATTTTTCCTTACATTGAGCTATCCAGCTAGTAATATAAGTTTTCCTAGAATAAGAGACTGTCAAGCTGAAATCTATAAGAATAGATATCTTCAATGGTTTTATGTAGAAGGATCGTACACCAAGCCTGCCTACAGAACCATAACCTAAGACAAATCATTCACCACTCAGTGAGAGCAAAAGAAGCTGAGGCCAAGTTAAGACCCAAGATATATAAGATCATCCAGATCTTCACAGATCTTACTCATCTTCTTAAACCACTTTAGAAGTCCATGTGATAGCCGCACTTGTGTTGAATTATTAGGATTATTTACAACAATATCCCTCCTTACATGTAGAGGATTTCTTCCTAGAGACAGTTTTGAGTTGAAGGGGTCACCTAGTCTATCTGGCTATTATAGATCAATCCACGAAGCACACTTTTCACATATAGAACAGGAAAAGACAGCTGAAAACAACAATGCTGATATTCTTTTTACCTTTAATGATGTCTGCTTCCGAAGAATATCATTTGATTTTATCATTACTGCTGAGATCCATAAAGTAACAAGAAAACCTGACAATGTAAAACTATTAGATTTCTTCAAATTATATTTGCAATAACTTTTCCTCCCTCTCCAAACATAGGAAAGCTCAATGGCAGAATGCCATAAAAAACGAGCAAGCATTTCAGAAAACAAGCTTCAAGAAACCTTTTTACATTTATTTTTCTGCTCTTAGAAAACCTTGGTATGCCCTAGTTGTAAAAAAGGGAGTGCATATTACAAGTTTGGCTTCCAGCAGTTGAAATCATTATATCTCTGGTAATCAATGCAACTAAAAAGATACTCAAGGATACCAAGTGTGATCAATGTTATCTAGTGCTATGTTCATCCAAGTATTGCTTTACTGAGTGGAAGTACAGGGTGGCACTATTCTACTTAGTACATGGAGAAAGCTAAAGAAAACTCAAAATGCTTTTACAAATACAATCGAGAGCTAAATCCTCCACTAGATATGCTCAGATTAACTTGCCCTCAAACGGAAACATGTACCTAGTCTAAAAAGCTGTTACAAATGCAAAGAGAGAACATTGTTGAAACTTGCACGAACATAGGATGCGAGGCATAGGAAACGAAGCTGAATCCTCTTATCTGATCAAGCTCTCAACATCAAGAATTGTTCATCAGAACAGACGGCGGGCGGTGGCTATAATCTGAATACGATAATCAAGGAAAGATTCAAGGAATCATTGAGGATTAGATGGCTAGATGTTAAGCTTTCACGCTAGATATATTATACTGCAAATGTACACCTCAGAATGTTTGACAAAATACAATGCAAGAATATCCAAACACGTCTTACCATACCCTGAGCCTAAGCTCTTAGAGAACCCAAGACTCCTTAAAACTTGCCAAAAATAAGGTAAATATTGAGGTGGCATCATAGAAACACAATCAGGCATCAGAAAAGCAAACCGTATATGATAAGGATTTTCAAGCTCGAGTTTTTATTGCATAATTTCTCCATGATTGCATACTTTTAAGTGTAGACAATCATGACTTTGGGTATTCTCTTTTCTATTTTACAATCCTCGATTGTACTCTAGCATGCATGCCACGTATGCATGTATACTTGGTCTTTTATGCTCTAAATTAGTTGATAGACGTGTTTAGATGAGAAGAAAGTTGTATGGGTGAGGTTGAGCAAGCTATTTTTTATCTTCCCCCTTTGGTCTGGTACGAGCACGCCAAAAATTAAATGCATCTAACTTAAGATGCAATTGAATGTGGCACATCTGCATCTTATGCATCTAGGTTTAAGACGTGTGCATCTACCAAACACCAGGTTGAGTATAAATATGTGTGAATTATTTTGTCATAAAAACTTCCTATTAAGATACAGTGCATACTTCATGTGAGCATAGGGGTAACAACTAAAGTAATGGTGGTTAAGCATTGATAAATAAGAACGTCGGTATCAAGTATTGTAGATCCTCTGAACATACCAGCCAAGACTGAAGTAATGGTGTCTGAATGTCAGCATCTGGTATTGTTATGATGGAAGGGGGCAACTTGGAGAGCTTCAACATCTCAAATACGCTATTTGCATCTTATGCATCTAGTTTAAGATGCACACATCTATTTTACACCCGGTTTGTGTGGAACTATGCTTGCATTATTTTGTCGTACAGATTTCCCATTAGGAAACAATACATGCTTCATGTGAGTATAGTGGCAAAGACTGAAGTAATGGTGGTTAAGCACTCATAAATCAGGTAAGCATAGTCTTGTAGTTCATGTGAGCCGCACTTGACTTCACCTCTTCCAAGCATGAGAACTTAATAGGGCAGAGCAAGAATCAAAGACTGAGTGGCCCGCTGCTATCCAAAAAGCAGCACTCAATAAGAAGGTCGCTCGCTAGCACTAACCCAATGCTGATTCCTACTGATCCTCCACTAACTATAATCAATCCCACTCGATTGTACCTAAAGTACACATTTCAGGCGAGCCAAAACTTGGACGTGTGGCAAGCTGTAATTTACCGATAAGGCCCATGGAGAATCATATGACAGCAGGCAGCATTGTAGAATTAACAGCTAGGCATAACTCTCTTTGTGATGCGTCATTGAGACCATTGCACCATCCAAAGGCACAAAACAAAAAGCCTGATTTTCTTCATGCGGCACTAAACAATGGACAGAAATGAAAAGCAGATACAAATGCCAGGAGTTTCCGTTTGTACCGAGAAGTAGATAGTATACGAACTAACCTTGAATATGCTGGCGGATGAAGACCATCAAGAGAAGCATCAAGAAAGGGAGGACTTGTTCAACCCACCGTGCAAGCTGCTGGAAATCAACCCTTTGAGGATATCTCTCGTTGCTATGATCGTTGTTGCCATTGTTATGGTTACTGGTATTGCCATTGTTAGTAGTATGATTACTGTTATTACCGGAGCTGAGGTGGGGATTCGGACCCACATCGAGTGGAGATTGGTCGACGCTGTTGTCGCTGTTAGCCATAGCATCAAGGATGCCATGGATGCCACTGATGTTATTGCTGTTGCTAGGATCAGCAGCAGCGCCCACTCTTGTCTGGTCTGCCTCCCTCATCGTGGAGATCCTGATGGAAACTTGGGCTTCTCCAGCGCTCTCCCCGCCTTCTGGCGAAGACGAGGATGGATTTCTGATGCCCCCATTCCGTCGAGAAGTCGGAGGTGAAGAAGATGATGGCGACGGCAGTAACTCGTTTCCTAAACCCGAGGAAGACGAAGAAGAAGAAGACGCCGACGACGACGACGACGACGACGACGACGATGATGACGATGAAGAAGGGTATGCAGGCAAGCCTCTGGGTAACCCAAAAAACTCAAGCAAAGCTCGGGTTGGAGCTTGAAGACGGCCTGGGGGAAGCAATTGCAGGTAGAAGGGTCTTCCGGGCCGGGGGGTGTGAGAAATGGCGGAGCTTTCCATGGCTTTCGGGAGGTAATGGGGCTAGGGATGAAGCATGCCGGAGCGGGTTAGGGCAACAGGGAGGGCGGCAGATTCCCGACACAGCGAACAGGGTTAGGGCAAGGGGACCTTAGGGTTAGGGCAAGGGGATCTTAGGGTTAGGGCAAGGGGATCTTAGGGTTAGGGGAATGGGACCTTAGGGTTAGGGCAAGGGGACCTTAGGGTTAGGGCAAGGATCGGAGGCAGGGATCGAGTCAAGGATCCGGGTTTCGGGAGAGGGAAAGGAGATCGCAGGAGCCTGCGATTTAGGGGTGAAGTCCGACCGACAGAGCATGGAGGTCAGGCGCAGAGGAAAACTAGGGTTAGGGTTAGGGTTAGGGTTAGGGTTAGGGTTAGGGTTAGAACACAGAGACAGAGAGAGAGAGAGAGAGAGACGTGGCAGCAGTAAAATGCGCGAAGGCGCCGCCGCCACGTCACCGCCACGTGGCGTGCCTTCCACGTCACGCCTGCGCCACGTGTAATTTCTTTCCGGACGGGAATAAAAAAGCCACGTGTAATTTCTTTTTCGGACGGGAATAAAAAAGCCACGTGTAATTTCTTTTTCGGACGGGAATTAAAAAAGCCACGTGTAATTTCCTTTTCGGACGGGAATAAAAAAGAAAGGGGCCGGAGGGGGGGGGGACTTTTTTTTCTCAAAGAAAATGAACGCCTGCCGAAAATTGTTAAATCACATTTCTTAACGCCCCACCGAAACCCGGAAAATTGCCCAGAGAATTTTGCCCACTCGATTTGATTGGTTGATTGATTGATTAACGCCCGATCCGCTGATTGTGAGGCTCGATTCGCATCGCGTTCATTGGTTGATTAGCGTCGATTTAAGTGGTTGACACCGAATTAACCCGTTAATCAGTTGACTGGATCCCAAAATCGTTCACTTCTGTTAATCGAATCTAGTCTGGGAATCGGTTAGGATCGAGTAGTGGGAAGCGATCAGGGATAAAAACCAATTAATGTTATACAAACGAAATTAACTGGGTGCTAATTTTTAGTGGAAGATAACAGCAAGCGTTGATTTGTAATTTCTGAAGTTAGTAGGCGTTAGAATGTAATTCATAATTTTGTTATGTGTTTTGGTAACTCCATTTGTAATTTATAATTTATAATTAACTGTTCCGGCCCACGGAAAAAGAAGCCATTTTTTAAAAGGGAGAATTACCAAATAAAAAAAGGCCTAACCAAATTATAAATTACATTGTAACACCTACTAAAATTAAAACTTACAAATCAACGCCTACTTTGAAACATTAACACTCCATTGATTGATTAACACCAAATCAACTAATTGTGAGCTCCAATTAGCATCAAATTATTTAATTGATTCACACCAAATTAACGTGTTAATCAATTAATTAGATTCTAAGATTACTAGCTTTTGTTAATCGAATATAGTAAGGGAACCGATTAGGACCAACTAGTTGAAAGTGATTAGGAATAAAATAAATTAATGCTATACTAACAGAATTAATTGGGTGTTAATTTTTAGTGGAGGATAAGAGTAGGCGTTAATTTGTGAATTACTAAAATAAAAAATTACAAATTAACGCCTCTCTTGTTTTCCACTGGAAATTTAACACCCAATTAATTCCGTTAGTATAACGTTAATTGATTTTATTCCTGATCATTTCCCATCGATCGATCCAAATCGACTCCCTTACTATATTCGATTAACAAAAGTTAGTAATTTTAGAATCTAATTAATTGGTTGACGCATTAATTTGGTGTTAATCAATGAATCAAATTGATGTTAATCGAAATCACAATTAATTTATTTGGTGTTAATCAATCAATTGAGTATTAATTTATAAAAATAGACGTTGCTTTTTAGTTTTAGCGGGTGGTGATTTCCCATTAAATAAAGCATTCTTCTCAAATAAATTGTAGTTTTGTTTTCTCGGATCGAGGGAAACCACTCCAATAGAAACATTTGTGATTTTTCACCACAATAATCAGAATTTATACATTGCTTAAATGTGTGTAAATCTGGGATGAATTCAATTGGGAGATTTGGCGATTTTCTATTAAAATTAGCGAGGCCTGATTCAGTAATTCCCCCTAATCTATTCACCTGTTGATATGCTCTTCCTAACTTTTCCTTTCATTAGAAGCAAGCACTTTACTAGAACGAGATCGCGAAGTAGAGAAACTACGTTCTTATCCTGATGCACTCTACAACTGTTCAGCTAATTCGATGAATCAGATTCCAGGCCTGCATCTAACAAGCCACCGAAGGATTAATGCAGCTATTGCGATGACCTAGCCGACTAGAAGTTTATCATAACTAGATTCCATTTGCTGCGATGATTAAAGCTGTATTTGTACATAAAGCGCACTCAGCTCTCAGTGATTGATCGAGCTCTTTGCTTTCGTCATCGTACCCATACATTTCTCTGATTCCTTTCATGCCTTTTTCTCCTCGAGAGCTCATCCACGATAGGTCGATCGAGGCGAGTCCCGAGCCGTTATAGCCCGGAACCGATCTCGATGCGCTCATCGATTCGAGCTTCTGACGCGTATTCGACGAATCGTGCCGGGTGCAAGCAGATGCAGCCTCGTACAAATTTGATTAGAAACTATAGATGGGGAGCCTATGGCTTTTGATGTCAGAATGCATTGTGACGTGATCTTACGTTCAGTTCTGCTGTTTGGGTTCGGAAATGATGAAGCTGAGTGGAAGAAGGCCACAGGCTCGGAAACAGGCTCGGGAATGATGGAACCAATTGAAGCGTCGCACAGGCTCGGAAACAGGCTCGGGAACGACGAAGAACTAATGGAAAACACCTCCCAGGCTCGGAAACAGGCTCGGTCCCGAAGCGAGAACCCTGCAGGCTCCTTTCTCCCCCGCTTCCCGAAGCTCCGTCCCATCCATGGCGGACGCTCCGCAGGATCAGCAGGATCAGCAGGCGAGATAGTCCTCTGTCTTTCCCTCCTCCGTCTCTCAGCTTTTTTTTTCTGGTTTCGCCCCCCGGCCATGGAGCCCGTGGCTGAGGGCCTTTGGCTTCTTGCCGAGAGCTTCGAAGAGAGCGGCTGCATTCCTCAGGCTGTGAAATGCTTGGAAGCCATCTGCCAGAGCCATGTCTCCTTCCTCCCCATCTTCGAGGTCAAGACTCGCCTCCGCATCGCCATGATCCTCCTCGACCACACCGACAACGTTACTCATGCCAAGAGCCACCTGGAGCGCGCAGTAAGCTCTTATTGTTCCCTTCCTATCTCAATTATGTTGGTTTCTCTTTCGTGGTTTCCGTGCCTCACCCACGAAGATGGGAGGAAGCTCAGGGTTTGGTACCTCTTTAACGATTTGGAGATTGTAGGGTTTGTATCCAAAATTGGGCTGTTTAGAGCTCGTCTCCTGTACATGGAGGCTTGCCATTTCGTATGTTTACGACTGTTTCGATCTCAATTCATATTGGACATTTAGGCATTGCTTGCTTGAAAGTTTGAAGATCGGTAAGCCTTCCATTTTAAAATCTGGACAAATCCAGGGATTCAATTCATTTTTTGAAAATCCTGGACTATCATGATCGTGGTCGAGCATTCCTGGGCTGAAATTTAGTTTATTTTGAAAGGCTGTAACTGCCAAACGTATGGTCGAGTGAGCATCTCTGAGCTCAATTTTAGCTTATGGAGCACGATAGACCTACAGTGAAACTCGTCGATAGATCGAGCTCATGAAACGTGGGATATGCTGAAAGTGAATAACATGATTTGCACTCTTTGGTTGCAGCAACTTCTGCTGAAGCAGATACCTTCATGTTTTGAACTGAAGTGTAGAGCCTACAGCTTGCTAAGCCGATGTTATTATCTAGTGGGTACGATACCTCCCCAGAAGCAAACCTTAAAAAAGGCTTTGGAGCTAACAGCAGCTTCCACTGAAGGGTATGCATTAAAACTCATCGGTTTTGTTAACATTCTCCGTTAGCTCATCATGTTTTATGCGCTCATTGCATTCTTTAGCAAAACACATCAATGATTTGGAGGAACCTACTTTCCATTTAACAACAACAGACACATGTAAGAAACAAGAAGAGAAGTGGCTGTACATTTCGCACGTGAAAAGGATTTTCAAATTAAAGAAAATACCGAGGCAGTTCTGTCTGTTTGTCCTCGTCCTCATAACTGATTTCCTGTACAATTTATAGAGTACTTTTGGCGTAAGTGGTTTAGGAATTTTCCATGGACACAGTTTAATATATGGCTTAAGAGGGTATTTATTAAGACGTTTTTGAAGGGAATCTGCTATCTTGTGGGCTTGCAACTTCAACTTGCAGCTAGCTAATGCTTTAACGACAGAAGGAGACTTTCCAAATTCAAAAAGAGCACTGGAGAATGGGTTGAACCTTGCAAAAATATGTGGCAGATGCGATCTCGAGGTTCATGGAAGCTCATCCTTGTTTCAATAGATGAAAAGATATAATATGGTCAACTTATACACATGCTTAGTTTTTGTTTTCACAGATGGTATTTTCTACATCTATACTTCACGTCCATCTGATGCAGTGGGAGGATGCTGCTTCTGTACGGCAGGCTGTTGCCAATTGTGATAAAGTTTGGGACTCCATTCCAGTTGAGAAGGTAGAGATGCTAACAATTTGTAAACATTATATACTCTTAGGAAATAAGCACTTCATTACATTGGCCATACAGTGGATTAAATTTCCTAACAATTCTGGAGAAGTCTGGAGACCATGTTTGCCAGAACTTCGGCTGAAGCATGTCATTTTCTCTTGCAGAAACCATTGTACCGGGGCCTACATTTATATAATGAGCTGCTACATACTGTCTACTTGTTACGAATCTGTGATTATAAGGAAGCTTCATTACATGTCGATATCCTAGATGCAACCTTGAAAGATGGATCGCAGATGGAGCCAGGGTCTCTTTTAGATGGATCAAGACAAACAAATGCAGGCATGAGAAAGCCATTGAAGGGAAATTTTACAACGACCTTGGAACTAGGGTCATCAACACTTGGTGGAGAGTGGCTACCAAGGGCAGCAGTGCTTGTGCTGGTTGATCTCATGGCCATTATGTGTGCTCGCCCAAAGGGCATATTCAAAGAATGTGACAGACGGATTGCTACAGGTTTGGCCTGTGCCCAAGGTAGCGTGACTAATCTTTTCGAGTTTCTCCCATCTAAAACTTTACAACGATTTCTCCTTCGAAGTTCAAGCTTGAACAACACCCGTACTGTTGATTTTCTAGATGCGCTAAGAAGACTTGGGGTCACAACAACTGCTACTGGTAAGTCTCTCTCAGGAACATAAATTATTGAAAACGGAATAGCCTCCTTGTTCTATCAGATGTAACCAAAATGAGGGTTCTTCATTCTAAGAGACAATACAAATGACATTGCTCCTAGTTGTATAATTTACCACCAGTGAATATATATTATACACTACAGTCTGTTCCACTGAAATGTGCAATACCAATGTAACAGCTGTGGTAATGACGTGTTTTCAGTAAGAGCAAGTTCAAAAACACGAGCTACTTTCATACACATACTGGACATTCTAGATAGTATGTATGATCAATTGTTTCCAGCAATATGTAGCGTTTTTTAGTTGGGTTAGCAAACAGGCCGACACCACACATTAAAGCTGTTGATCCTTTTTGCTTTGGATTGGCCTTTCTACAGCATTTCCTGTTTGACACCTCAAGGAACTCAGATAGGTTTTTGCATGTTAAGTTGACCTGGCAGTCTGATGATTTTTTTTGTTTCCTTTCTACAGGCTGGTCATATCATCTTATATGTGGAGCATTTGCTCAATTGCTAGCATTATTCTTGTTATCTCAGCATTTTTCTTGCTTATCATGACTACCTCTCCTTGTTTTCTCTTTTTATTCTTGGTTCATGGAATGTCTTGCATGGGCACGTGAAACAAGTGAAGCTGTGTGGTGCCGTGAATGGTGCACGATATGAAGCACCATGCTTATTCTCACATCACGATACTAGGATACCAGGAAATTCTTGTACTAGTTTGAAAAGGCTGACAAGCATTAAATCTAGAAGAGAAACAAGAGCTTGTTTTGATGTCGGAGAACTTCAATATGTGAAATATTTGAATTTTCTTGTCAATATTAAAATTGATTGCTAAGGCTTACTATTTCTGTAGAGGGAGATCTTCAACATTGGGCAATTTGGGTGTCGGGTGTATACTTGATTTTGGTGCTACATCTGATTGAGAACAAGGTCATCATTGATTTGACGAGAACAGAATTTGTTGAAGCTCAAAAGGTCAGCTGTGAGCTTGTTATCGTGCAACTTGTGTCTGTGCTTGTATTTTTAACATTTTGTTGCAAGTTTGGTAATTGTTGACAGTGTTTATAGCTTTACAATGTTAACAGCATGCCAGAACAAAATTAAGGTTGGAGAAAAACGTGAAAAGACTAGAGGATCTGAGCATTTTCTTGTTGCATTTGCTATATGCCTGTTTGGAATAACGTGGTTTCTTACAATATAGAACCATAAGTAAAGTTAATCTAGATTTATTTTCTTATTTTGTTCTGTATGAATATCGCTAATTGCATATAATTTGGGCATTTATTTTCATTATCATGGGCTACATTTTGCTATTTCTTGATTTGGTGATAACTTTAAGCATTCGTAGATGGATAGGGAGGAGCTAGATGTGAAGTTCTTATGTCATATGCAGCATAATCTTGGCTTTAGAGTGATAGTCTTAAGTGCAGATGGAACAGTGTATTGGCAGCAGAAGAATCACAAATCCAATGCACTTGAACACGTGACCAGCTTTAGGTCGTCATTAAATATGGGCACAAGTTTCGACACACATGGGCACTCTATTGAGGACAATAGAATATATATGGGCTTTAGTACAATGATCTATGACATATGTATGCACAAGTCCCAAAAGCTGAGTCTGGACTCTGTCCGGATAACTTAGGAAGCTGGGGCATGTTGTATATCTGCTATATGAAGAAAGGCCTTGATAATTGATATCTTCGATATTCCACCACATTTGCCAATAACTGTATTCTAACATTCATTTAAATGTCAGCATCTGATTTACGTAGGAATCTGCAATGTTCAATTGTGGTGTGGAAATTTGCATTGAGTAATGGCGTCTTCTGCTAATCAAACCTTTAATTTTTTGGTTGCAGTCTTTAATGCAAATAGTGGACTGGCTCAACCGATTTCCAACAATTCTACAAGGCTGTGAGACAACAATTCAAACACTTCTAGGGCATTATGCCCATTCAGTTGGATGTTTTAATGAGGCTGCAATGCATTTTCTAGAGGCGGCAAAGGTGATAGAGGATATATAATTTATTATTCCTGAGGAGGTGTTTCCAAAGGCATACAGTTTTGTGTGGATGTAAGCGCTAGCATGCCACAGTGGTCATGGCAATGTCAAAAGTTTTCTTAATATGGTTTGGTGGATTTATTTTTTCAGCTTACAGAAAGCAAGGGTACGCAAGCATTATGTCATATTTTTGCAGCAATCTCATATATATGCATTGGTGATGCCGAGTCATCTTCTCTGGTTTGTTAGAACAAATCCTGTCTCTGACTTTTGACTATATTCCACTAGCTAGATATGCAGAATTAGTGTTTATTGTTGTAGGTTTAGTCTCTATCCTAGCTGTATATGCAGGATTAGTGTTTATTGTTGTAGGTTTAATCTTTACTCTAATAAAGCAAAAAGAGTGCCAGGTCATGTACAATCTACAGCATACTCAGATCACATGCATGACTCATGCAGGCACTGGACTTGATTGGGCCAATTTACAGATCCATGGATTCGTATGTAGGAGTACGGGAAAAGACAGGAGTTCTGTTTGCTTCGGGTCTTTTGCAGATGAAGCAACACAACCTTCAAGAGGCCAGGTTGCTGAATATGACCAACCTTTTAGTAAATCTGTATCATTTGTATGTTAACCCTCAGTGTTTGTGATGCAAAGTTTTACAGAAACTACTTTGTCCTTTGAAATGCTGAAGCTTGTATAGGTTGTTGTAGATACTATAATGATGCATTGAAGTGGAAAATGATGATATTCTAAAACCTCAAGAGTGTATAATGTAATTTCCAGAATAGGGTGGATTTTTACAAAAGGAAATTTGAATGAACCATGTTTATCTTTATTTTTCATTTTCGTTTTTGGAGTTATTTGATAAAGAAATGCTTCATTTTACAGAACAAGGTTGGCAAATGGTTTGAAAT
>JBBBWG010028056.1:45926-59412 GCA_037176905.1 Azolla pinnata | reverse complement strand
CATGCATGCATACATACATCCATTACATGCATGCATACGGACATACATACACCCACACGTGCATGCATACATGCATCCACACATGCATGCATACATACATGCACCCGCACATGCATGCATTCAGACACCCACACATGCACGTACACAGCCATGCATACATCCATGCACGCATGCATACATCACACATGCATGCATGAAGACATGCATACATACCCACACATGCATGCATATCGACATACAGCATGCTTACATACAATACGGCCACACATACGGCCACACACCACCCACACATGCATCCACACATGCATGCATAAGGCGCATGCACCCACGCATGCATGCATACATACATGCACATGCATGCATTCGGACACCCGCACATGCATGCATACAGGCACGCATGCATGCATGCGGGCATGCATACATAGCCACACATGCATGCATACGCCACGCATGCATGCATGCATGCATGCACACATCACTCATGCATGCACACAGCACGCAGGCATGCATGTAGGCATACGTACATCCACGCATGCCTAGATACATACACCCACGCATGCCTAGATACATACACCCACGCATGCATCCCACGTTTGCATACACACGCATGCATGGAATGCATGCATGCATGTGGACGTATGTGGACGTATGTGGGTGTATGTGGACGTATGTGGACGTATGTGGACGTATGTGGGTGTATGTGGACGTATGCGGATGGATGTATGCGGATGCGGACGGATGTATGCGGATGGATGTATGCGGATGTATGTATGCGTGGGGAGAGGATTAGGGTTTAGAGGAGCAGCGCAATGGCAGCAGAAGAAGCGATGGAGACATGACTGCTTCCCTTCCCTTCCTCCTCGTCTGCTCCGGCTTCGTCTCTCTCAGGTCCGCAGAGAAGCAGCAAGACGACGATGATGCTGAGAGTGGCAGCCATTGCTTCTCGCTTCGCCCGCTTCTCAGGTTCGTCCGTGTTTCCTTCTCCTTTTCTTCTTCCCCCCGTTTTCTGAGCTCTTTCTTCCCAACCCGCGCGTACGGCCCGCTCTCCGTCCGTTTCCTCTCGCCGTTCGCCACCGCCGGCATCTTGGTCTGATGCACCGCGACCCTCCTCCCTCCGCGCCGCGGCTTCCCACACACAAGAAAATGCCTGCCTCCCTCGAGATGTATGCAGCTTCCTTCGTCTTATCCGTAAGACCTCATTTTTCTTTTGCCTTTGCTTGGAAACCTCTGCGATGGCTTGACCGAAGCGAGGATGACGAAATTCGTCGGATCTCGATTGTAATATATGTATGGGAGAGAAGCACATTGCTTTTCTAACAAAGAATCCTTGACCAAAGTGAAGATGAAGCAAATCATGGGAATCTCGGGATGATACAGAAATGAAAATGGATTACGTAGAATCTGTGCTCGAAATGGGAATGCTTCAGAAACGGCCATCGTTTTAAGCGCGAACGTACTAACTCCAAGATTTTAAAAGCTCAAAAACATACGGAGGGGAAAGGAGATATTGAAATGCCATCGAGATTTTTCCTTAAACTGTGGAAATGCATGCATGAACTATCTCTCATGGCCTTTGATCTGTGTATGTTGCTGGAGAATGGCCTCAAATTTATTCGTTTTCCTCTGACCATACGTGCCATTGTTTCTGACCATTCAATTCATCAGCGTTTTTGGGTTTATGTTCGTCAAACTCATTGCGTTGTCTCAAAATAGTGTAAAAATATTGCTGGTGTTTCTAGTAACAAAGGAAAATTGGAGCGTATATCATAACGTTTCTCAGGCTACAGGTGATTCGCTGACGTATCCACGATCACATTAACTTACCTTTGATGAGATAAAGGATGCTCATGTCAGAAAGGATGCTTGATTGTTTTCCCCTTATCTATTGACGTTTGACTTCTTATGTTCTAAAACATTTACCACATCTAACGAAGCTGCCGTACCTGTACCAGTCAATAAAGTTATTGTGCCAGAAACATTGCTCAATGATGAAATCAATTTACTTGAGATGAATGTAGTAGCTTTTAGACAATGTCTATACCTTCATTGATAGAAGAAAATGTAAACTACTTGTAAAATATGCAGGATATTTAGAATACGTGAAATTTTGTATAACAGTTTGAAGTTGCTGTTTAAAACGTCGAAACATGTCATATAGTTAAGTAAGAAAGATACGTTTGTAGCTATGTATGCTCAGTGAATCATGATTTTTCTCTTAAGTTCGAGGAGAATCGTGTTCTTATTAGAATCATTTGGTTTGTCTCTCATGGTATGTGCCACATATGTGGAGTTTCTGAGAAGATGGGCAAATACACCTTCTTTGCAGCTGCAGGAAGTCATCGTGGTTCATTTCAGTTAAGACATTTGAATCATACTGGCTCGGAACTCATCAAGTCTCCTTGCTTTGAGAGGAAGCTAGTTAACAAGCTACACATAAACCATTTTCCTGTTCCGCATCGGTTTCCAGGTAAAATTTCTTAATAACTTTTTATTTTCCTTCTTTTTACTACTGTATTTGATCCAAAAGAACAACTCTTTCTTTTTGGCAGTAAAGGAGTTGTCTACAGTGGTTGTTGGGTTGGCTGCAGCCTCTTGTATAGCAAATACATATCTGTACGAGAACCGGAACATTGTAAAATGTGATGGAGGTATGAAAAGGGTTGAGAGAATTACATTTTTTTCGTGATACATTTTGTGGATCAAAAGCTGTAATGAAGTTATTAATGAAGCTTATGTAGGCTGTTCTTAAAAGCCTCGTTTTTCACACAATAAAAACAGTACAAGTAAATGAAAAGATAGAAATTAGGAAGAAGTATATCGAGCATGCCAAAGAGAGAGAGATTGAATAATGCAAAATCCGCGAAGAAAAAGAACATGTAGAAAGTACTAAACTAGGCTGTCAAAAACGCTAGAAAAGAGAGAAAAAGAAAACTAAGAATGAAACGGAAGATAAAATGAAGCAGGAAAAGGGAAAGCATTGAAAGAGATAACCTGAGTGATGTGATCAGGTAATTCTGTTTGGTAGGTTCAGAAGATGGTGCTGTTCATGAAGGAGGTCAAGCTGACTGGGATAGAGAACATTCACAGGCACTCATGTGGATGAGAAAATTATGGGTCCCATTTCTTTTGGTAATGACAGTGGCGATGGGCTGGCATTATCCAATATCATTGACGATTAATTGCTTATTTCTCTTATGGAGCACAAGGCCAACCCCATCCTCGATATACCTATGGGTCGAGCAGGTTGGGCAACTGATGTTGTTTGCCTTTATTGATCAAGAAATATAGTATTCTTTTTTCTTTTTATGATTGTATGTGCAAGAAAAATGCCTCGATTTTCACATATGAGGCTTTTTTTTCTGATTTTTTCTTTCATCTGGCTGTATAATTTCAGAAGAGGTTGCAAGCTGCTCAACGAATGGATGGATTTGGTCGACTCAAAAACCAGGTGATATGCTCAGCTTGGTGCACAATAACTTCTTGTTTTTAACAGATATCCTTATGCTGGCTTGGTGTTGATTTTCTGGTAAGCCATATATAGTTTCTAGTTTTTCGTTTCTCAAAGTAGGATTGTTTTTTCTGATTTTAGGTCTTATGTGACATGCGTTGTCTTATGTATGGCATTTGAGCAATGTATCAATGGTTAATGTGGATGTAAGAGATTGGATTTTGTCTTTGAAGTGACATGCCTTCTTTTATATGGACATATGATGACAGTTAAGCAACACGTTGATGGTTCACGTGGAAGTAGAAGACTATGGGATTGCATGCATTGCTCGTGTGTCATCACTGTCTCAGAAGATGCTTGTCATCGGCGTGCTTGGAGATTGGTGGGTGCTCTACTCGAGCTCTTCATCTATTAGTGGCTTTAGCATCGGATCATGGTTTCCTGTCTCACCTTCAGATCACTGGTGAGAAAACAAAGTTCCAAAAGGGGGAGGATAGGGAAGCATTTAGGTGTCTATTGATGCCGAAGTAGAGTCTGGAAGTGGCACATAAAACCTTTACAAAGAAAGAAAGATGTTACAACCTAGTTGAGTGGAATTGATCGCAGAAGAAATGAGTAAACAGGTGTACAACAACTATGAACTCATCAATGTTTAAGGTTTGCAAAAGTTGGTCAGTTGGGTGGTGAAGACCAGAAACAGAATCAGAGTTTTGCCCTTGAGAAGGGTCTCTTTTTGTTACACTTTGTAGGTACCCAAGTGAAGAGAAGAGATGTAATATACTTGAAAAAAAAAAGCTTATTGGGACTGATTGCACCAACTCCATTCTTCAGCCTATATATAGCTTTAGCTGGTTGATACAGCTGCATTTCAAACTCTTCAAACATGATGTTGCGGTGCCCAACCGTTCGTTAGCTTTACTTCCTTTTCATGTAGGGGGCAAAATGGCAAACGAAAAGCTCCTGATCTGTGCTCGGATGATAATGTTAGGTATAAGAAGTGAGTGGTTTTGGCATCACAGAACAGAATTAATCCATTGATTGGTTGGAAAATGTGATAAACGAGGTCAAATAACCGGCCACTTGACACACACAGTGTTTTTGTGGGTGAATCATTGGTCTTTTTGTTTGTCTAATCAAGAATTTGCTGGACAAGTAAAGTTCTGGTTATATCCGTTTCACGGTGTTCTATGTTGTATGCTCTGAACAAAGGTCCCATTGGTCAGAATCTGTCTATCTGTGGACGAAAAAAGGTTTCAATTCTAATTGTATGTCTGAACCAAACCAACGCTCTTGACTGTGGAATCCCTTATTATGTCTCTTAAGTGTCAAGATTGGCCATTTATTACCATTTGTAACATGTGTAAATTTAGTTGCTAAAACATAATGTATCTAAGAAAGCCCAGATTATGAGGCTGACAACGTAGTGAAATCAGAAGATTTTATAAGCAGTTGATGTAGCGGATGATCTCTCTTTGTTAAATGATTGAATCCCTATCCCACCTGGTCTAGGTTTTCCCTTTGTTTGAGCTTATGCTGTTTTCTTGTTCTTTTCTCTTCTTTTTGTTTTGTATGTCTCATCATTTGGAGGCTCAATTAAGAGTTATCATAGATAGCATGTGCTGAGACAACTTGACAACTTTACAAATATCTCGCAGAAAATTATCGTATAGTTAGTTAAAAGACTAAAAGGCTGTACAACCTGTACAAAGGGTTCAATCTTCAATTTGTTATATTCTCGATGGTAAAAATAAACTAACTAGGTGCTATATAATTCTATTTAAGTTCTCCATTATTTATAATGTAAAGATGTTATCTTTTCATTTGACATTAAATGTTATATGTTTTTTGACAGTTGCATTAAAAAAACCATCATACCATGGAATGATTATGTTGTCCTTAACAATCAAAGAAGCTTAGTTATATGAAGAAGATAAATTTAGATCTGTTTGGCATGTAAATAATTGTAAAGTGGCCCTTAGCCTATCCTATGTGGTGAACAGAGAGAGTTTATTTTAAAACCAACAAAATTTAAAATATGATCACTACTATCACGTTATTTCATATTTGGGTAGCAAGATGCAAGAAACTCTTTCACAGCATTAAAAAAACCCCAAATAAAACAATAAAAAAAATATGGCTTGAACAGGTGCTTACACTAAAAAGTAAATATGAAGAATTAGAAAGCGACTTGGAACAAGGTACAAGGAAAAAGGATTTCGTATATGAATGGAGAGCTACATGGACCTTCTCGGGGATTTATCTGAAACATAACTCGCACTATTCCACACCAAACTTTTTTAATCCTCGAATCTATATGTTTGAACTGATGATGTTAAAGAAGATGTCTAACATGAAGCCAATAATTGGAACCAGCTGCTTTGATGTCGACTAACACTAAGTACGGATAAGGATCGTGATTGCTAGCAGTTGACAAGCGGTAGAACATGAAGATATACCATAATTGCATTATAACATTCTATACAATACTAAACACTTTGTGTGTGTGTAGTTCACTGATTATTCACTGATTAAGTATCTTTTGGAAAAAAAAAGAACTATCATACTAGCATTTCAAAGTATGAATTAATTGCACCCAAATGTCTTTCAATATTAATTGAAGAACATGATTATCTTCTAAGATTTTAATACATCTACCTTTGTAGATATGGCACATCTTGGTTTAGAAAGGAAATTTGACATATTTTCCACGTTCCCTCTTATACCCTAGGAAAGATGAAGTTTGCCTCATAGTAATAGTAAGAAAGAATAGGGGAGTGAAATAATTGGGTTACTTTATCCTTTGTAAAATAATCATATAAAGATGTCTTTTTACTTAGCAAAGAACAAATAACATTCCCCTATGTAAATGTATTTAACATTGACCATTGCAATAAACTTTAGCGAACTTGTTGCCGCACTCGTCATATATTCTTACAATCTTATAAACAATAATGTTAGGTCTCCATATGATGCCCACAAACTTGGTATTTTGGTTGGATACTGGTTGATTATACTCGTGTTCCTATAGGTATGAATGCACCACCAACTATTGAAAGAATATTATGTTTATTCATTTTTTTGAATTCTACAAAAGATTAAAAAATATTCTTATAAAATTTGTTATATACTTGTTTAATTTCACACCTAATCAAGTATCTTATTAACATATGGATCACACCAACTATACTCCCCTGCAATCTAATTAATTGTCGTCTCTCGATGATCCATAGTGTCAAATCTATTTTAATATCCTAGGGTGAGAGGTTTACATACCATTTAACTCTTGTCATATGTCAGAATTTATACCCTCAGAGAGTTGTTTGGTCAAGTAGTTTGAGATTTCTTACGTATATTTTAATTGGCCATCTTCGTGAATATCATAATACATTGTATTTTAATTCTCAAAATAACATTTTACTACTAATAATATATGCACTATAGCTGAAAATACTCTAAAAAAACAATTACAATTCAAATCATTTGTCAATTAGTGATGAGTCAAGAATTGTTAAATATTTTCATATTATAACATTGTTTGGCCTCCTTAAATAGGAGATAGACGTACATGTATATCATCTTGGGCAAAACCATTGAACAAATTCCAATCCCAAACTATTTTGGCCAAGCCTTAATCAAATTATCTCCAAGCTAACCATGGGCGAGAACCTAGAACTTGACCATTCTCAAGCATAAAAAGGAAGTTGTATAAAACTAGTTGTATTAAGTATAAACCTTGCAACATCTTATGTCAAGCTAGATAAATTTCACATATAAAACAGTCCTATTTGCATGAAGTTTTGCGTTTATAAGTAGGTTCAAATATCCATTGCATATTTATATACAATTAATTGTCCACCATTTGAGGGATAACATTATTAAATCGTAATCCTCAACAACAATTTTCATTTCTCTTGACCTAGTAACAAGCTGTCTCTCACAATAAGTTTAACTAATGTTGCTTGACTTTGATAGAAAAGATTAAAAATTCACAAACCTCCACTTAATAGAATTCATGTTATGATATTCCATGCCACTTTAAAACTACTTTGAGAATAAACTTTTCTAGACTATAAATAATTTTGGATTAATCTATGTACTTAGTTGATACATGATTTAAAAAAAATCTAACATAATGTGATATGCCATATTCTAGCTAAAAGTACCTAGTTTATTATAACAATTCTCCATGATAAAGATAATTTCGTTAGACTCTAGAATATTAACTTTTTCCTTAATGTAAGTAATTATAAGGTAACAACATACAAAGTTTGGGGGAATATCAATACCAACTTGACACCCTAAATGCCCAAATGATGCACCTCAACAAACAACAAATTGATCAAGATATTGTCTACAATGGAAGTATAGTGTTTCCTATTAAAAAAGCTGTTGATTTGTTCTAATTTATCAATGCATACAAAATCTTACAAAAAACATTCTTTTTATTTTTATCATCAATAATTTTATATCTAGGAGATCTTCTCTTGACAATGGCATTAACAAAACTTTAAGATCACTTGTGATGTACACGTGAACACTAAAACTTTAATCCAGGTCCAAACCCCAAGCATTACGATCATGTGATATAATAAAGTTACTATTTTCTAATTATTAAATATCATATTAAAAAAACCTTAGACTACTTTAAAAATCCTTGCACTATTCTATAATAACCTATAATGAAAGACATGCAATAGATTTTTTCAAATTACTATGAATAAACACTAGTCCTAAGCTCTTTCCTCGTATTTAATTCTTCTTTGTGATTATTTTATTTTAATGAAACAGTTCTTTTCTTATCAATCTACTCTTTTCATTACCTTTTTCCATCACTTTCTCTTACTTTGTGCTGACTGACATCACCGCTCTTCCACTAGATAAGAATCTTGCGTGCTTCGCTTCGCGATAGCTCCAGTGGGATCAAAGCCTCTCTCCCAAGGCGTTAAATATGCTTCGGCGCTTTATAAATCTAGCGGGTTTTAAGATAACATCAAAGCTTTGCTATCTACGTGAGCATGATAAAAGCCGCTGTGATGAAAGCATGATAATAATCTATCTAATTGTATATTTCCACCCAAGGCAGCTGGGTTTCTTGGTACATCTGGCATAAGATCCTCTTCTTCTTCTTCTTTTGTTGCCTTCTTTCAATAACCACAAGGTATATTGCACATGGAGCTCCTCTCCTAAATCCATATCTTTTCTCTTCTTTTCTTCTCCACATGCATTGATTGTGGAAAATCATCTAGCTGCTGGACATGTGAACTACGTATCTGTAAGCATGAAGCCGCTTGTGATCTAAATAATTTCGGCTTACAAACGTTAGGTTGATGAGTTTGGGACCACATATTCCCCGACCGAGGCACGATCGAACATTATTGGGCCCGAGCACATGCATCTTTTGTGTTTTGTGCCCTGCTTCTGTGGCCAACTAAAGTTTGAAAGCTTCTGGAACATCTCAGAGTTGTCGCGGATCGTTCCACACTGCGAAACAGATGAGGACAATTAACGGCTTCGAAGGCTCTTTGACAAGGCGAGCGAGAGCTTAAACTCACATTTATCGAGCTCCATGTACGCAGATGCTCAATCGGGTTCATAAATTTGGGAATGCTTCCGCAAGCATAACCGTTGATCGATAAATGTCATAACACTCATATTGCAATAGACACTTTGGGAAAACAAGATAGATGTGTTCATCGAGAAATGGCAAGGATTGAGCTCAAAGCTACGAAGTCAGTTAATTCCATCACTGCTATGGAAGTGAACTAAGTCTAGGCCTCCTCTAAACATAGCAAGCTTACCACCGATGTTGAAGCCAGTGCTAGGCAACATCTTATACTGGAACCGAAAGCCAGAAAGTCATGATCTAGTAGCCAAATGATATTTAGTTGATGGCTATGCTCGTAACAGAATACAGCCAGGTGGATACAGGTAGAATGGCCCCATCAAAGCGAAACCGCTTTCAAGAAGACCCGATGCGGTTCGCCCAGATCGGCGCTCTATGATCTTCGATCACCAATCGCTAGAACGGATGGCCGATCGAGCTGATGATCTAAAAGAGCCATTTAATGCACACACTGCTTGTAGTTGTTGGATCGATGACGGCGATATGATCGTCGCAGCGATCAGGAGGGCATGATGCAATAACCGAATCGATCCGGTTTGCTTATGAGTCGGCGAAATTAATGGGGTCGGGTGATAGTAGGAGTTAGGTACTCAATATATGAATGCCAGATGGATTCTAGGTGTCTTTCAACATAAGGGATGATTCTAACTAGGGTTCGGGTATGTATGGATAATTCTAGCCAGGGTTAGGTTAGCAAAGATCTTTTCCGAAAAAGAAAAGATGCAACTTAGTATTAATGAATCACAAATTGTACATATCATATCTTGATTACAGTTACAGATATATACAGTGGCTAATAGACGAGTCGTTAGAAACTCAAGGAAGAATGCCTCAGTTTCGGCACATTTTGGACAGATCTTTTTGGAAGATACATATACATACTGTGGATTTTCAGCTTTACTATTATGCTTTTGATAGCCAATGGAAGGATATTTCTTCCGAAAAAAAGAAATATCGTATTAACGAATTACAAATTGTACATATATCGTATCGTGATTACAACTACAAGTATACACAGGGCTAATAGATTACCTGCTAGAAACTCAAGCAACAATGTTTCAATTGTTGGTACATTTGTTTTGAAAGATACATACATACATACATACATATATATATATATATATGTATTAATGATTTGTCGCATTGCTGGTATGCTTTTGATAATTAATGAAAAGATATTTCTTTAAGAACAAGATATCATCCTATCTTGATTACGACTACAAATATATATATATACAGGGCTAATAGATGAACTGTTACAAACTCGAGCAAGAATGTTTTAATTTTGGTACATTTTGGACAAAGTTTTTTGAAAGATACATGCATACATACGTATATATACATTGTGATTTTTCAGTTTTTACTGTTATCCTTCCTTATAACTAATGATTAAGAACAAGATATCATCCTATCTTGATTATGACCACAGATATATACAGGGCTAATGGATTAACCGTTACAAACTCAAGCAAGAATGTTTCAATTTTGGTACATTTTGGACAAAATCTTTTTGAAAGATTACATTGTATGTATTTTAATTTTGGTACATTTTGGACCAGATCTTTTTTGAAAGATACATGCATACATATATATACACTGTGATTTTTCAGTTTTTTAACTAATGAAAGGATATTTCTTTTGGAAAGACAGAATCTTTTTTCCCAAGGAAAGAGATTGATGGTATGCAAATGAATGGGATGATTAGCTTTCCCATGTTACATGCACATGTGTGGATCATCAACCGGAGGCATTTTCCTCGTGCTCAATTAGATTTTGTAGATATCTATGTCTACTCCTTTTGGGATATATATGTTGTCTCATGATCATTTCATTCATGGAAAACTCTGCAGATATGGTGGATTTGAAGAGGAAGAAGAACAGGATTAAGCAGAAGGGGAATTCGCCCACATTCGCTGCATCAGCAGCTTCCGATCATCATCATCATTGTCATGTAGATCCAAACCCTAATTACTTGTATCACTGCGGTGCTAGTGGATCTTATTACAATGCGGCGTCCCCGATGATCAACGATCGTCGTCCCCCGATGATCCGCAGCTGCAGCAGCATGATTCCTGCAAGATCTGATCATGTTATTGCGTTCCGATGTATCGATCCGCAAATATCGATGCAACGCCTGGATCATCCTCCCAGCCTCAAGATCGAACCTGCAGATTCGGCATCGGATTGTAACTCGCGGGGTATGTTTCCATCGAGCCTCCATTTGATTCTTCTTCCCTTCCGATTCTCCTGCATCATCGCGCAACTCGATCATATTTTTTTGATGCGCTAGTCACGATCCATCTTCCATGATCGCTTCTCTATTTTTCAAACCGAAAATCCGAGGCGTTTGCAATCTTGCTTGGTTTTTGTTTTTTTTTTTTGTTTTGTTGCTGAATTAGTCTCAGTAAATTTGATGGGCACTAACGTTGTTTCCGCCATTCGATCTGCATATTTTATCGAGACTCTGGTGAATGTGCTTAATTACTCGGACCGATCGAATTATGGATTCATCCGCCGGCTAATTGAACAGATTTCTGTTGATTCTAGGCATTAATTATTTTAATTTGATAGGTTGATTCAGGTTGTGCTTGAACTGGATTAAAGAATCATGATGGGCATCAAATTGATTTCCCTTAGGTAATCGGCATGATCGGAGCATTAATGGATTCGAAATCCGGCAGTTTTTCCGTCGGATTCGAGCTCATTCCTTAGTGGTTTCTTTCTTTTAATTCTCCTTTATTGTTAATTATCGATTCATATGATCTGATTAGTGATTCTATTACATCTGATCATACAATAACCGGGCTCCATTTCTACTAATCGGCCGAGTCCTAGTCGAGAGGAAATTATGAATTGCTACGTAATCAGCCTTCTGTGAATCATCTCTCTACTTTGGCAATGATCCAATCTCCTCTGCTGGCTGATTAATAAGCTCCTAAGTATCAATCTCCACTAAGCTGCATTGCATAATCTTCTTCTCCTAATTACCGTGGTCCTAATGAGAGGATTAAGCGATGCATAAGGCCGGATGATTGATGGTGATGATGATGTGATGATGATGGTGGTGGTGATGATGGTGATGATGGTGGTGATGGTGGTGATGGTGGGGATGATGGTGATCATCATCATCATGGTGATGATGGGGGTGATGGTGGTGATGGTGATCATCATCATCATGGTGATGGTGGTGATGATGGTGGTGATGGTGATCATCATCATCATGGTGATGATGGTGATGGTGGTGGTGATGGTGACCATCATCATCATGGTGAGGATGCTGGTGATGATGGTGATGGTGATGGTTATGATGACGATGCCGGTGGTGATGGTGATTATGATGATAGTGATGGTGATGGTGATTATGATGATGGGGATGGTGATGGTGATTATGATGATAGTGATGGTGATGGTGATGGTGATGGTGATTATGATGATAGTGATGATGATGGCAATGCTAATGCTGACCACCGATGTTGATGGTGATGATAGTGATGACGGTGGTGATGGTGATGGTGATGGTGTGGTGATGATGACGATGACGGCGACTGCGACGATGACACTGATGGTGATGGTGATGGTGATGGTGATGATGGTGATAGTGATTGATGATTGATGCTTGATGGATTCATGTGTGTGTGCAGGAGGCATATTGATGAGCAGGAGGGCCATGGGTCCACCACCACCACATCATGGCCACCCAGATACAGATACAGATGCAGATATAGGAGGGTCGATGCCCCTCACCATCTTCTATGGTGGGAGCATAAGCGTGTACAACAATCTCTCGGCGGCACAGGTAAGGGCATACATGGCTCTTGTTGTTGTTGTTGTTGTTGTTGTTGTTGTTGTTGTTGTTGTTGTTATTGTTCCTTTTGTGGTTGTTGTTGTTGTTGTTGTTGTTATTGTTCCTTTTGTTGTTGTTGTTGTTGTTGTTATTGTTCCTTTTGTTGTTGTTGTTGTTGTTGTTGTTGTTGTTATTGTTCCTTTTGTTGTTTTTGTTATTGTTCCTTTTGTTGTTTTTGTTATTGTTCCTTTTGTTGTTGTTCTTGTTATTGTTCCTTTTGTTGTTCTTCTTCTTGTTCTTGTTATTGTTCCTTTTGTTGTTGTTCTTGTTATTGTTCCTTTTGTTGTTCTTCTTCTTGTTCTTGTTATTGTTCCTTTTGTTGTTGTTGTTGTTATTATTGTTCCTTTTTGTTGTTGTTATTGTTCTTCTTCTTCTTCTTCTTGTTATTGTTCCTTTTGTTGTTGTCGTCGTTATTGTTAGTGGTGGTGGTATTGTTGCTATTGACGATATTATTATTATTCCTTCTGCTGTTGTTGTTGTTGCTGTTGTTGCTGTTGTTGATGTTGCTGATACTGTTGTTTCTCATCATGATCTAAGGCCCAAGAGATTCTGAGAACGACGGATTCCATAA
>JBBBWG010028056.1:19015-37802 GCA_037176905.1 Azolla pinnata | reverse complement strand
AGATCGAACCAAGTTCACAAACCTTACATAACTGTATATCAAAGATTTGATTCTCCATTTTTTTTTACGTTTTTTATCAAAAATAATAAAAAGCAGAAACGCTTCTCCGGTTAAGCTCAAGCGGTTAAGCCGAGCGCTCAAGGCCAAGCTGGGCCAAATCAAAACTGGTTAACAAATCTCAAGCTTGCGTCAAGTCAAGATCCTAAGCCGCTTAAACTCGGTTCAAGCTCAAGCCGAACTGCTGCCAATACATATCAAGAGACACACTGGCCGAGCATCGAGGGTCGAGCTCGGTAACATTGCTTCGCAGACTTGCTGCCCCCGATGATGAAAACATGATCTCGATCTACCTACCTCGGCTCTCCTGCAGCTCCAGAAAAAATAATAAGTGAATATAATTGCTTGGCCCCATCGAATATTAGGATGGGATTTGAACAACAACCTTCTCGATTTAATTAACTAGTCTAATTGATTGATCAAACATATAATCGTAATATAAACACCAATATGTAAAGATTGAATACTCTTTTTCATGTTCCATAAAGATCTGGAACTTTCTCAAAGCCTTTGAATAAGCTCATATACATCTTTATAAATATAGGTCTAAATAAATAGACCAAAGTATAATATAACTAGGCAAGGGAAAATATAACAATTAATCTGAGCATATGATTCCATAACCGGTGTCTGTGACATCTCCTTGCGTAAGACAAAAATGACAAATATAGGGCCTTCCTTCCCCTGCTGCGTGGATAGATCCGTTCCTGTTTTGGCTCAATGCATTGGGTTTGGTTTATTAGCTAGTAGTTGGGTTTAAAATCATGATTCAAATCTAGAGTGTAAACAGATTTGAACAATGCTTCATTTCAATCTATCGCAAATGTCATTTGGGGGCATTCCTACCAATATAAAACTCTATGTGTGTCTGAACCTAATGCGTGTGTTAGGTACCCCATACATATTAGTTGGGGTTCCTATAAATCGACACATAGGCCTTACAGTTTTTTTTCCCCAAAAAAGAAGGTTTAATTATTAATAAAATTTCAGGTTTGTACATAGTGGATTGAACCAATTAAACAACTTATACAAAACACAATTATATAGTTGACTAATAGGGTATTATTCCCATCAACAAAACATTTATTGCATCAATTTGCTCGTTACCGAATAGATGCTTAAACACATACTATATACAATTTTGCTAAGCCCTTCTTCTCAACTACTTGTCCTACTTTCAATGTTCTTTTCATCTTACTTAATTTAACATTATTCATTAGCATTCAAGAAATTGAGAATAGTCATCTTGGAGATTTGTACTCCCATTTCATATTCATCATAGAACCTATAAATACTAGGATTTCTTTCCATTTTTTAGTGAAAAAAAGCTTACTCAAAATAATTCTATTTGAGTCTCATTTAAATGATTCAAATTGTCCTCTAAGAGTGTATTGAATTAGTCCATATTTGTATCTAACAGTGGGGTCGATTTGGCTAAGACCGAGTTTAAACGAAACAAGCAGCAGTTTCAAGACGGTTTGGTTGCATGTAAAGGAATTTGAAGTTTGGTTTGGTTTGCCCTTTTTCTGATTTTGTTTGATTTTAGATCCGTGTGGTTTAAGAATAGGTCTAGCTTGGTCTGAGAGGGAACTAGCCTAGGTTCGGTTTGGTTTAAATTGTTTACAAACCGCTTTGGTTTGACTCTAAGTGTGCAGTTTACTAGGTTGAGTGATTTATAAGGTAAATATAAGTTTTAATTCTAGCTTTAATCTTTTTTTAGTTTAATATTTATATTTAAGATAAAAGTATTATTATTTAATTTAATCTATAGACAAAACCTAAACGAGTCAAAAGAAAATTTGTAGTAGAAGATCTGCAACAACATTATGTAAACACTCTCTGGCCACCTCCTCATGTTTTATCCAAGCTTTATCTCCGTAGCAGCCTAATCATGGCTAAATGCAATCATTCAGCCTAATCATGGCTTCCTCTGATAGTCTTGACGCTTCTAATGAAGCCGATTATGCTTAGCTTCTGAGTCTTGATGATACACTTTGGAATTGGATTGTGTTTTGATGTATGTAAATTTTATAATTAGTAACATTTTGATAAAAAAAATTGTTGGATCAATTACATGTATCAATTTTGTGTTTTTATGCTCTAGATAGTGTGCAATTAAGACTATGAGTTAAACTTTTTTAAGCATTAATTTAATTCTGGTTACAATTGTTTCATTAGTGGTTTAGTTTGGTTTCAAAACCGGTTTTAATATCAATTAAACCGGTTTGATTTAGTTTACAATTTTTCAAAAACCACTTATAGTTTAGTATTATTTTCTCTAAGTGTAGTTTGGTTTTAATAATAGGTTTGATTTGACTTATATTATTTGAGTTTGGTTGAAGCTTGGTTGAGTTTGGTTTCAAAGAAAAAAAACAAAGGTAAACTGAATCGGAACTATTTGTATCACTGTCTCCTCTAGGGGCTCCTTTGTTGCTTCAAAAAGTTTGTTGCATCTAGCAATCCATATTCTCTAAATTATTAGACTACTAATGATTCTCCATTGTACTTCGAAAGCTTTTGAACTTTCCATTTTATTCGATAGTTCTTGTGTAGGAAGCATCCTTACCTGTCCATCTTTCACAGTCCAAAATATGTTAGATTTCATCAAACTGGAACTTTAGAATTCTTATATCTAGGGAAGACCATGCAGTTGTTCCCCATATAAACATAAAATTTCCATTGAGGAAGGAAATTTTTTTTAACATCCTTTGTCATACCATTATTGCTTTTGGGCAGCTCTAAAGACGACGCGATGGATTATTGCGATTGAGATTCTAGCTCATAGCCGCACCCATTCCATTTCGGGGAAGCTTCGTATTTCCTTCCCCATTCTCTTATCGCTATTGCCTTGTGGGACACTAACTATTAGAAAGCCATAATTTTCTTCATTTGTTTTCTACACCAAAGTTTGTTCCAAAAATACTCGCGAAATTCATTCAAAATCGACATTATGTATGTCCCAATGCTTCAATGTTGCAGGCTCTTTCTTTTCTCCTAAAACTGGGTCACCTCTAGAGTAGATGGATCAACCTGCAAACGTCTCGACAAATTTGTCCGTACTTGGACCAATTCCGAGTTGTTACCTTCTTGAGGGGTTGAAGATCTTGGATGAATCGCAATAATCCATTCTTCTTCGACACCGTGACGTACCTATTAGAATAAGGAGCATTCGATGATTCCAAAATTCCTATATCCACCTTCTCCTTTAAGAGCTCGATTAGTTTCGGCAGGTGTGCCCTTCGAACTGGTATCAGCTTTAGATTGTAGGGCACATGTAGTGTCATGAATATCACCATTGATTTGATCATCCTTGGTTCAGCACACGGCCGTGAGTAGAGCCTCCACCCAGAAGCCATCCGAGAGTCCGAAATGGTGCAACATGGAAACAATTAACTCCTTAATTGTACGATACATTTGTTCGGCAATTTGATTCTCCTCCGAATTGTAAGGAGTTATGTATTCTCACCTAATGCTATGTTCTCGGTAGAATTAGACGAACTCGTCTGATTTATACTGTAGGCTTTTGAACTTTCAATTCATCTGATTCTCGACGATTGCGAACCATTCCTTAAAAATAGTAGAAACATGTTCTTTTGTCTATCTCGGATAAGCCCACATCTTCAAAGTCACATCGTCTATAAATGTGATGATGTACGTGACTCCGTCGAGAGATTAATGTGGCATTGGGCCACAGATGTTTGAATGGATCAAATGAGGGGACTTGATTCTCTCAGCGCACTAGTCGGGTTTGAGGCCCCGACTTGCTCGCCGTACTACCAATGTTCGCAAAATTAATGGTGTGAGAAGGAGATTTTGAAAATATAGTCGGTCTTGGAGAGGTGCGTAATGTCGGCTTTGTTTCAGTGGTCGAGTTTTCCATGCCATAGTGATGACACCGAAATATCCACAAGGAATAGGTCACCCTCTCTTAGTGTGATATACAAAAGATACAATAAATATATTTTCGTGCCACAAGCAAGTAAGAGGTTCCATTTGTGGAGCTTAGTCATGCTTTTTACGGCGAGGATGTTCGGATCATCCTCCCTAGTGACTCCAATAATAAATTGTACGTCCGTAAAAGATGAATCGCAAAAGTTCACTTCCTCCGTGCAATTGCCCGTTTGCTAAAATTTCTAAGTTTTCTCATTCTTTGCTTTGAGGGATCAGCAAGTGGCTTTAATATGTCTAGGCTTCTTGCAATAGTTAGACATTTGTGTATCTCTGGACTTATTCCGGTTTCGTGTCGTGTTCGGCCCACGCAGGGAAATTCTTCCACAATATTTTTTTTCAATCACTAGTACTTTGTATGATATATGCTTTACTAGCTTAATTTTAGAAGCGTCTTCAAAAAGAATGGAGCTAGTAATCTAGAGTACTTTACAATCGCAACAATTGCATTGCACACGATTATAACGAAAGTTTCCCAGGATGGTGGAAAACTACTCATTGGCAATAGAGCTTTTAGCTCGTCGTCGATCATCATTCCTTATGTTGACAGTTGCGAGATGATCGCTTCGTACTCGTTCAGATGAGTCGTGATTGAGTCGAATTCTTTAATCCGCAAGCTATAAAGGCATCGTATCAAATAGACCTGATGCAGGTTAGTAAGATGAGGCAAGCATATGGATTTGTACAAGCATATGTTATGATGTTGCTTATCCTTGTATTGCACAATTAATATTGGACCCTATACACCTTTCTAAATTTTCAGAGTCACGCCATAACGAAATCGGAAAACAAGGAATAGTTATCGTATATTATGGACCCATTGAATGAAATTTCGCATGCAAATATTACAACTGTAGTTAAAGTAGCCATTAGTTATATTTGGAGAATATGGGGCTTAGATGCAGATGTGTTAGAAAAGCTTGTGCAACATGTGAAAATACCTCAGCAACCAAATGTTACAATCTGACTGCGGATTTTATGTCATGGCTTGCATTTACAATCCGATCGAATGTGCGTTGCAAAGAGAAAGTTCAAAGAACATTGTAAGTTTTAACTATTCATCACTCTCTAATGCAAAGAGAAAGTTCATCACTCAAACTATTCATTCCATTTTCAAACGCATCTAAACCACTCTCTAATGCATTAAGTTTTCAGCCACAAAACATCATTCATTCTTGGATTTGCATCGTCTTCG
Source organism: Azolla pinnata (assembly GCA_037176905.1). Classification (NCBI taxonomy): domain Eukaryota; kingdom Viridiplantae; phylum Streptophyta; class Polypodiopsida; order Salviniales; family Salviniaceae; genus Azolla; species Azolla pinnata. Next base: position 32,602 of record JBBBWG010028056.1, on the reverse strand, counting down.
GCTTGACCATTAGAAAAATGGAGTTTCATGCATACCATTAGCATGTGTTAAAATAGGTAATGACCCTGCAAAGATCAGACATATATCTCTGTATGACCATCACCACTCCCATTCAAGTGCTTACACGTGATTGTATCATCTAGACACTCGCAATAATTCGATTGCATTGACACAGTGTACCGAATATCATCACTTGACGTGGTTTGGATGAAGAATAACAATCTAGTTGCGTCCAATACTAGTATAGTGTGAGGATCTCGCTTACATGCATATTCGTTACCATTTGCACCGGGAATAAAATGTCCCAAATCACATATGATTTGCTTTTGTTTATACCACTCTAACACAGTGCCTCCCATGCATGTCCCAGTTTTTGCTCCACCAAATCAATGTATGCAATAGACATGTAATAGAGCGGTTAACCCTACCACGTAAAGCTGTATGTTTTATATATTGCATGCAATCTGAGAGCGATCGCGGCATCGGGATCCTTTCCAACGATGTGGATCACTAGCAAAAACATTGCATTAAATATCAAATCTTTTAAACCTTTAGAACAGCTGAAGCTTCTTTCAAGTGCATCAAATTTATAGTCTATAACTGCTTGCCAAGTCGATTATTGTACAATTCACAGTTGAATGAGAAATATGTCTTCGATACGAATTGTCTATTTGTCTACTAGCAATGTCACATCGTCAGAATAGTCCAAATTAATCGTCCTAGCCTCCTCCTCGCTTGAATGGTTGGGGTCATCCCAATCATCCTCCCAAAAATCAATTGTGGGCAAAGTGATGCAGCTTCCACGTCCTCATGATAGATGAGTTTGCTCTGCTTCTTGCACCCTCTTATATATTCTTAGACATTGATGATAATCAAAATCTGGTTATGTATCCTATTATAGGTAGCACATCAAGTGGTTTTGCATAATCTGCATTCATTGATATTGAATTTCCTGTCATTATTCTTAAACTAATTTAATTTGCCCTGGATTGAAGTAGTTGTTTGGTCAACATTGGAAGACGAAAACTGTAATACAGATGAGGTAAAAGCCTCAACTGGTTATGACATTGGAAAGCCAGTAGAAGATTCGCGAGAAGACATAAATCACCGAAGCACCACTAATTAGAGATGTGGCTTTATTTGGTAAGAGTTTTAGCGGCATCGAATGCCCAATTAATGTGATGTCTTTCAATATCATATTTAGAGATGTTCTCCCAAAGCTGTAATTGTGGAAGTGCTCAACTCCACCATGAAAATGGTGAAGAGGCTGCAGCCTTCATGGTATCAGGACTATGATTGCAATGATCTCATGAACGAGCAATATCCTGGTACATTGGTGTTATGTTAATGAATCAGAACCTATACTGTTGGTACTCAATCGTAGCATGCTGCATAATTCTTTGTCAGACGGTCAAGAGGGTCTGCCAGAATTGTTAGGGTGATTTAGGAGAGGTCAGTGTTAAGATTTGCTCTAAGCAAATGGCCATGCTACTCAGACATTAGAATGCAATAATCTGATTCTTGGGGAAGTTTCTTGAACGTCAGATAGATTAGGAATGCACCTAGAAATCAGAAACGACTTTAATTCACTTTGGATTGACTGTCCTAAACAAATAAATAAATAGCTTTGCTTTGGGATCACGTTATAACTAAGATCTGTGTAAATACAAAGCCCAAGAAATTTGATAGTTTTTGCAACTATTATGAGTTCCAAGAACCTTAAGAACTGCCAGAAAGATTCAATTCTCATTCACCATCCTTACTAGGTGTGGTTTGCATCAATGCAGTTCCAAAAGATCTTATCACAATTTTCGTTTTTGCAGCAGCTAGATCAAAATAAATTTCAACATCAAAAACTGTGATTGAAACAAGGAGAAAGTGGAAAAGGATTTTTTCTTAACCAACAAAATTGAGCCAATGTTCCAAATAACACACTTGGTATAGAAAAGCTGCGTCTATTTGTGACGACATTACTTATTGATGCTACATTGGCTTCATTATTTCTTCATTAGGATGAGATGATACATTTGAGAAACTAGGATTTGGTGGCTGGAATGGGGCTATATTTGAGAAGTAGAGATAAAAAAGGAAGGGGATAAAAATGGAGAGGGCATAAAAGATGGAAAGAATATAACGTGAATGTGGAGAAGATCAATGAGTCATGAGCACCGTTAGTTTCTGAGCTTGGGCCCTGCTGCAAGTATCTCGTTGGCAAGCTTGCTGTCATCGCCAATCTTATGATCTAAAAACTTGTCGAAATTCTTGACAAAGAGACGGGCGAGCTTCTCAAGCGTTTCCTTGTACGCTTGTTGATCTGACCACTGTCAATGACATGTCATGAAGAGAATATGATCAGTATACAAAAAAGAAACATGTGTCAGCTCAATAGTGACGAGAAGATACGAATCCACACTGTTCCATGTGACCACATAATCACCAAATGCCAGTGACAAAGTGGAATGTCTGTATTATCTTATACAGTAAATGTAATAAGCTCATCTACGTAACAAAATTACATGCACGCAGACATATATGTGTGTATGTGTATGAAAAGCTCAATGGTGATGAGGAGAATGAATCCATGCTGTTCTATGATCACATCACAACCAAATGCCAGTGATAAAGTGGAATACACCATGGCTGTATTGTCTTATACAATAATGTAATAAGCTCATCTACGTAACAGAACTACATGCACGTATACATATGTATGTGTGTGAGTGAGTGAGTGTGTGTGTGTGTATACCATGTTCTCGGGACGTAGTATATCTGATGGGACACCATTCACTTGATCTGGAATCTGCAGGCCAAAGACGGAAGTTTCGCTGTAATTCGCTTTCAAAAGCGATCCGTCATGAATTGCATCTATGATTTTCCGTGTGTATTCGAGTTTCATCCTTTTGCCTACTCCATAGCTTTATCAAAAAAGAAACAAGAGGGGCCAGGTTAGGTATATACATATGTATATATGAAATAAGCATATCAAAGAGAACAATCCATGTAGAAAAAGTATGGATTCGGCTTTACCTAAAGAAACCAATAAAGTTCTGCCCCAAAATGAGGCAATCCCAATGGGCCAAAAAGGGGAAAAAAAGCCAACATAATGTTAAAAGAAGAAAGCTCAATCCAAAAAAGAGCTGCCCCATAAGAAGTCAACTTGATGGAAGGAAAAGAAAAAGTTCAAAAGTTTGGCCCAGAAAGAGTGCCCATGTCTAGAGGGCAAAAAGGTACATGAGCCGACAAAAATGGTGAAAGTGCAATGTTTGTTTTTCAAAACACAATTTGCTTGGAAATAAAGTGACCTACAAGAAGTCTCAACTCCATCAGATACCAAGAGAGTGTCTAGGTTTAGGCTTAGTGTGCCTGCCACCAGACCATCTGATATTTACAAGACAAACAGTCAGAATGTGAAAAATAAAATGTCCTTTGAGAACAGAATTAGGTCAGAAACAGGGTTACGATACACAAGTCAGCTGAAATGTGGAAAACCCAATGATGCTATCTTAGACCAGAATTAGGTCAGATCTGAGTTTATACAGAAGTCAATTCCATCCGATACCAAAAGACAATCAAGAGCCAAATGGTGAGGCCGGCTACTAGACCATGCGGTAGTTACCAGCCACCATGTATGTCCAAAAGAGGGCAAAAAAGGTACCCAAGTCGGCAAAAATGTGAAAAACACAATGCTTTTTTGACAACTCAGTTATCGACAAGAGAAGTCTAACTCCACCAGAGGATCCAGAGTCAAAGTTTAAGTTAGGGCTTAGAGAGTAGGGTTTAGGATACCTGCCACCAGACCATCCGGTATTCACAAGCCAAGCAGTAGCGCCATGCTCCCGCATCCTATCTGCCAGCATAGCCGCATATTTCGTCGGGTGAAGCATTATGAACGCGGCTCCAAAGCATGCTGAGAATGTCGCTTGCGGCTCTTTGATCCCATCCTCAGTCCCAGCAACCTATTTAACACAAAAAAAGACCACACCGCCAGTTTTGTTCCTGGATTATCTTTTAGAATCACTGGAAATATGGATTGAACACTTGCCCAAAAACCCTAAACCCTAAAAAAAAGAGGACATGTGTTCTGTGTAAGAAAACCGTACATTTATACAGTTCCATGTATCAACATTTCTTACAAATCCAAAAATGGAAACAGATGCATCAAATATCCGTAAATGTTGCATAATAGGCAGCAACAGAAAAAAGAAGGAAAGGTGTATAAATGTTAGGCCAGAAGATCATCCATTCAGAGTGTGCACTTAATGAAGCAGTGGATGCAGTCATGCTGGCCTATGAAACCGTGCAAAATTTTGAACCTTTGGGCATGGATCAATGAAGGTTGCCTTACACTGGAGTACAAATCCCTAACAAAACGAAGATTTTATTTTCAAGGCAAATTGCGTTGCCCATGAGACACAACATCATGCATATGATAACATGAAAGAAAAAATAATGTGATATTGTGTCTAGGATGAAATCTAGGGTTTAGGAGTGTAACAATATACCAGAGCTGTATATCCGCTGATGAAGTGATACATGGTTTGCGCCAAGGTGAGCTTGCTAACAGGTGGCAGAACTCCAAATGCATCGCAAGCAAGTAATATCACATTCTTGGGGTGAGGGCCAACACATGGTATCTTCACATTCGGGATGTATTCGATGGGATATGCTGCCCTGGTATTTTCTGCACCATTGGAACTCAAAACATTTCAAGGAAGATCGGAGATGGACATTCTCACCAGAGAAAAAAACAAAGAAAATAGGCTTACCTGTTACAGACTTTTCAAAGAAGTCTACTTCCCTTGTATGCTCATCAAAGACCACATTTTCGAGCACTGTGGGAGACATTTAATCAATCCATGAAATTCAGATATAATGAATCAACAATCCAGCATATATACTTACTGAATTATAATGTGTAAACCAAAGTATTCAATCCCATTCAATGAATGAAATTTACAGCAGCTTAATCTGAATATGAAGAATGTACTGATCCATTAAAGAAACTAGTTCGTTCATCCACACATGAACATATTGTATCTTTCCGGTATATGCAAAACCCAGATTGACACTTACCAGTGCCAAACTTGATAGCATTCCAGATTTCTGGCTCCTTGTCACGAGAGAGATCGATGCATTTTGCATAGCAGCCACCTTCAATGTTGGAGACTCCATTGTCACTCCAGCAATGCTCATCATCACCGATCAAATAGCGATTCGGATCAGTTGAGAGAGTAGTCTTTCCCGTACCTACATATACAAGGGAAAAAAACATCAGTTTTATTGCTAGAAAACCACATCTCATTGGAAGATAAGGAAAACACCATTTTTGAGGAAGAAAGGAGACAGGATTTGGAAGAAAGAAAAAGCCTCATTGAGTTGAACAAGATATTTGACAAGAAAAAGAGAACAAACCTGATAATCCGAAAAACAATGCCACATCTCCATCTTTCCCCATGTTGCATCCTGAGTGGAGGGAGAGGACACCCTTCTTGGGCATGAGGTAGTGCATGACACTGAAAAGTCCCTTCTTCATCTCACCCGCATACTGTGTGCCGAGGATGATCATCTCTTTCCTACGAAGGTTGAGATCTATGCTAGTCGACGATGTCATGTAATGTGTGTATCGATTACAAGGAAAGCTTCCAGCATTGTAAATCGTGAAATCTGGAGTCCCGAAATCCTCCAGCTCTTCTGCAGTTGGCCTTATGCACCTGCCACCATTTCATATACATATATACAAAGTAAGGCACAGAGAGGAAAAACTTGCTCAAAAGATGAAGATGCTGAGTATCAAGACAGCCCTGAGAAATATTTATCACTGGTTTGACTATTAGGACAACACTATCAGACGGGACGAGAAACACTTCACATCTATAAGTATATGTCTATGTCTATGTCTATGAATATATGAATGTATTGATAGTGCTCTGGAAAAATTCTCTCAAGAGACAAAAACGTTATCTATCAAATCAATTTTCCAGGAATTGTTACCACCAGCTTCACTATTAGCATGACACCATCAAATGGGAGAGAAAATTTACATGTTATACATAAACAGGGCATGATAAGCCCTAGCGGAGATGATCCGAACTTTGATACGATGTTCTGGATCCCAATTCAGAAACTGGTCATTCACAAAAACCTACAAAATCATAGCAAACATAAGATCACTCGGTGATGCTTCCAGCAGAAAATACGGCACTTTCAGGTATTTGCATACATAGGGGTATATTACTACCACCATCACTACATGTATGAGACTAATAAAAACTCACCTTGTCCAAGGAATTCAGATAATCTACTGCTCTCTCGCGATTCACAAGAAATGTTTGCTCATCCATTTCGATATTCGGCGAACCTCTGAAAATGTGTATATAGAAATATTTTGTAGCCTTATCCATCAGGTTGACAGAAGTAATGCATATACTTTTGTAAGAAATGGCTTTCCTGATCGGTTAGATGCATGAATTTTATTCAATATCTATCCATTGCTCATACACTGATTCGTTCAATGTCCACAGAATGTTTTTCCTTGCATGAATGTGTTTGATGCTACCATATATATCATCTTTACTATGATTATACCTTCCAAGGTGAATGCTTTTGTTGCATGATGTGTTTGATGTGTCAATTGATATACCTTCAAGGTTTTGTTGCATGAATGTGCTAAATTGCTAGCATATATATCACTATTACTCTTTCAAGGTTCCGATCAAACATATGCGTACCAACGTCATCTTTCATTGCAGAGAAATTTATGCAAGAAAGCTGGATGAATATGCTTACTTGCCCCACCACAAATCATCTTGGGAAGAGTCCTCTCTGACCACACGCTTGTCTCGTGGGGATCGTCCTGTTTTGGCCCCAGAGAGAGTCGCAAGAGCACCCGTGGAGGTGATGAAAGATCCTTTCTCATACTTGATAGCTTGCTCATACAGCTCTTCAAACATAACAAATATGCAACAATTTAAATGCTTATTTTACCAACAAGAAGCTACAATACTAGCAATATAGCCAAGTTACATGCAACGTAGCGATTCAATGCTTAGTTTATCAATCTCAAGCAGAGATGGTATAGCGACAAATTTAATAGTTTCAGTAATTTAGGTTTTACCTCCAGGAGAGAGGTTGTAGAGGACATGAGTGAACTTCAGTGAGCTGTCACTAACATTCTCAGTAACGAATTTAGGTTCTGGGACAATCGTTTTCTCCGGTTTGCTTGATGGATCTCCTTTCACAACCTTAGGACCAGTTTCTCTCGTCAGGGAAGCGAGTGAAGCACTGGAGAAGAAGTTGCATTACCAACAAACAATAAGCCACTCCAACATCACTCAAAATTCAAACCCAAGAGTTTAACAAGTCTAAACTCATGAAAAGTAGAAAATCAAACACATTTTGAACAAGATTTTAAAGAAGATTTTTTTATACATTCCTGGGAGAATTATGACCATTCCGTTATGTGAGGAAATACTGTGCTTAGCTACGTCTTCACTACTCTATATATGTACATGTGGGATATAACAACTAAGATCTACAGGTTGTTGTTCCTTAACTTTGGCAGAATTGGTTTCAGAGCGTTCAGTGTACAGTATCTTACATAGTGCCCAGCCAAACTAATTAGGATGCGCACTATCAGTTAGTAAGGATGGAAAGGCTTTTTTCACTATATTGTTGAGGCCTTTCACTATACAAAATCGATACATCTGGAATATCATTGCTCACATCTTTACCAAGGATCTTACATGAAAATGTGTAAATGTGTGTGTGTAAGAGAGAGAGAAGGGATTGGACCCATGACATTGGTGAAAGAACAACTTTCTATGCCAAACACTACAGTACCATCTAATTTCATAAGGAAAAGGCCATTCTCAAATGTGCAGGGATTTGGATTCACGACCTCAGGCAAGAATCATTTTCTTTTGCCAGCCACTACACCATCTCCTTGCATAGAAAAGAGAAGGCCATTGCCAGTACTCAGATTTGAGCCCAGGACTTCTAGTTATAGATTTGTGATACTGACATCAGTAGGGACAGAGAGAGGGAGAGAGACCTGATGGACTTGAGCTGCTGCTGCTGCCTCTCCTCATCGGACAGGAGGCTCTGACCTGATTTGGGGGTGTTGGGTGCCGACTTCTTCTTCTGGAGGGAGTGCAACTCATCAAGCGTAGATACCTTCACTGTTGGCCCGCTGTCATCGACACAAACTGCAGTTGAGACCACATGGGTCTTGATCTTTGGCATCTCCACACGATCATGATCATACACCACACTCGGCGAGCTCGCCACTGCTGTGGCCGATCCATCACCACCAGCCCCATTTGTTGCCGTGATACCGTTGTGACTCCCATTTGCTGTATACTGACTCATTTTTCCTGGTCAATGTTACCCTCTGGACTTTGCCCAAAAACCTTCCCTGGATTTCGCTTGACCTTGGCTTGCTTTGGTGTCTGGTCAACAAAAGAGCTGCACCAACATAATCTTAGCGATTTTCCAAAATAAGAAATGATTCAATTGCTCAGAAAAACAAAGAAAATCCAAATTCCACAAAAGCATGCCATGAAAGTGTATGTATGGATGTGTGTATCATATGTATGTACGACGCATGTATATCATGTATGTCTGCATGCATATATATGTATGTGTGTGTGTGTTTCTGTATGTATTCCATATGCATGTAATTGCATCTTGACATTGCAAGGAATTACACGAGCATCAAACGAGATCAGCGTCTACTTCTCAATCATCTCTGATGTGCACTAGCTGACATTAAGTTGCCGCCACTAGTACTACATGATGCAAAATCTGGCGTTTGAAATGCTGCTGCTGCTGTTACTGCACGAGGCAGAATCTAGTTTGAAATGCTCCTGCTAGGATTACATGATGCAGAATCTAGTTTTTGAAATGCTGCTGCTGCTGCTACAACTGCATGATGAAGAATCTCGGGTTTGAAAATGATGCTGCTAGTAGCACATGATGCAGAATCTAGTGTTTGGAATGCTGTTGCCGTTGCTACTACTACGTGATGAAGCACCTAGGGTTTGAAATGCATGACTATCCAGACCACCCAAACTCGCTAGTATCTCAAATTCCACATTTTGAAGCATAAATGAGAATATGCATGAATTTGGAGCTCAAATCTTGCCCAATTTCCCTTGCAATTACTCAATGCCATTGGTGAAATTTAGGGGTGATACATTAATATCAGGACATCATGTTACTTCTCTAACTATAAAGTCAAGCGCCTCTGGGATGGATTGGGAGAGAGGATTGAAGACATTAGATGAAGCAGTAAAATGGATCAGGCAAGGGCCACGAGGCTTATATATTGGATCAACAAAGAAAATACTTGGCAAAAATGGAGAAAAAGATTCAGGCAAGGATTCAATGGATCTCTCTTTCTCTCTCTGCCATAATTTACCTGTAGATTATCTACATGGCAGTTGAGTTACGCATCATGATGATTGTGACTCATGCATTTGCTGCGAAAAATGACTCTCATAATTACTCTGACATGGATGATTGAACACACAGCCCAAAATCATAGTACCTTCTATGTAATGACTGAATACACAGCCCTCTGCAATTATGTTAAGCTTATATGTACGATTGAATACATGGCCCTCTGAAATTATTTTACCTTATGTATGATTTAGATCGATCAATAGGGAGATCAACAGCAGCAGGATCCTTGAAAGAAAAGAGAAGGATGATGTGGATGGCCGAGACAAAAACAAAACAGAGCTCTATATTGAATCGGACATAATCTTGGGGAGCATGAAAGGATCTGACGGCCAAGATGCTAAAGAACCATTGATCTATGTATGTATCTCTAGACACTGCATAGCAATGGCACGAAATGAAGGGATGCAACAATGCAGTGCTTCCCATGGGGTGCGCTTCCTCTTCTTATATATGCGCAAGAAAATAGTTTTTTTTCTCTCTCTTTTTTGGAGGGCTTTAATCCTGACAAACAGAACTTTCAACAAGAAAAGGGCAACCCAACAGCTGAAATTCGTGCGAGAAATCACACCCCAAAACAGGGTTCTAATCATGATAAACAGAACTTTCAACAAGAAAAGGGCAACCCAACAGCTGAAATCGGTGAGAGAAATCGCACCCCAAAAAAAGAGAAAAATCAACAGAGAGACGGTGGGGAAACCCCCCACCCCCGCTCCAGAAAGCTTCTAAATTTCAAGAAATCGACGACTTTCGATGGATGAAAACAAAAAAAATGCGGCCTTCGTCTTTTCTTTTGTGTTTTAGATGTATACGCGTAGGTTCCCGATAGCTACGGAGCAAGGTAAAATATTTTGCCCACAGAGAATGTACTACACGCGAGAGAATGAAAGAGAGAGAGAGAGAGAGAGAGAGATCGATCTGACGAGTGCAGTTGAAAATGATTGTGAGGGAATTCGAGAGGGAGAAGAGAATCGGGTGGAAAAGGCGAGCGGAAGTTATTAGGTCAAAGCAGAGCACGTGCAGCGCGGATTGCAGGACATGGGCGGGCGGGCGGGCAATAAAAAAAACACAGAAGCAGGAAAACAGATGCACATTCTTCACAGACGGGGGGGAAGAAAGACGATTGCGGGAAGAAGAAGAAGAAGAAGAAGATGATGATGATGATGATGATGATGATGCTGATGATGACGATTGTGAAGCAGAAGACGCGGAACCGATCGAAATGAAAGAGAAAGGAACAGAAACAGAGAGAGAGAGAGAGAGAGAGAGAGAGAGAGATCTCAGACCTGATCTTTCCACGCGTTTCTCGTCTGATCTGCGGGCGGGCGACATCGCGCAAAACCCTAAAAGGAAGCCTGTTGAGGAGGAAGGCAGAGGATTTAGGGTTAGGGTTTCTGCGACCTGCAGCGTCCTCCGCCATCGCTGCTCCTCCATTCAAAGCACGCATGCACACATGCACGCATACATATACACGCATACATACATGCATACATGCACATGCACATGCACATACACACATGCACACAGACACATGCATGCATGCATGCATGCACGCACACATGCCTACACACATGCACACACGCATGCACACATGCATACACACATGCAAACACGCGTGCACACATGCATGCATACATACATACACACATGCGCACGTGCATGCACACATGCATACACACATGCAAACACGCATGCACACATGCACGCATCACATGCATACACACATGCGCACGCACGCACGCACGCATCACATGCATGCGTACACATGCATGGATGCACGCACGCACGCATCACATGCATGCTTGCACGCACGCACGCATCACGTACATGCGTACACATGCATGCTTGCACGCACGCACGCATCACGTACATGCGTACACATGCATGCTTGCACGCACGCACGCATCACATACATGCCTACACATGCATGCATGCATGCATGCACGCACGCATCACATACATGCGTACACATGCATGCATGCATGCACGCAGGCATCACATACATGCGTACACATGCATGCATGCATGCACGCGCGCATCACATGCATGCATGCATGCGTACGCAGCATGTACATATATGTTTGTGTATAAAATATACGCATGTGGTCTATCTGGTATAATATGTGTATATATTTATTTATTTATTTATTTATTCATTGATTGATTTATTTGTTTGTTTGTTTGTTTGTTTATTCATTCATTCATTCATTCATTCATTTGTTTATTTATTTATTTCTGTGTGAAGGGCTTCCAAAAGTCAAAATCCATCATCATGCTCCACATGTGCATGCTGCTAGGATAATAATAATAATTCATGCTACCATATATTATATCTGTGCATGAAGTAACTAACTGAATAAAAGTCCATTTTAATTCTAGAATAAAACTAATAAACATCCATATTATGTAGGTATAGGCATGGTATGCATGTAGATATGGGGATGAGATGGAGATGGGGTCGGTGAGCTCGATCGATCGATTCGATCTGACTGATGTGTGTCTGTCTGCATGCGGAGCGGGTGCCCAAAAGTCAATGGCATCATGAGCAATGACGACAACCGCAACGACGATCGAACATGATGACGATGGATGGATAGATGATCCTTATCCATCCCCCCCCACGACTTCCATGCGCAAAATACGCTGATCGATCGATCGATCGATCGATCGATCCCCTCCATGCAATGCATCTGCATGCACTTTGATCATCATCCATCATGTCCCGCAACAGAAGAGAAAGACAGAACAGACAGACAGACAGGTGGAAAAATAAGAAAAAGAAAAGGTCAGAGGCGGATGCAGAAGCAGATCCGTACAGCTACGGCTCTTGCACCCGCATGCAGCAGCAGCAGTACAGAACCCCAATAGGATTTGCCCGTGTCTCGCTTCATCTGTTTGACATTCTGAGCATGCGTGTGTGCCCAACAGTGCAAGCACGCGTCGAGCAGCTGGTCGAGCCCAGCTTGCCCAGATTGGTCTGCAGAGATTTCGCTGCAGAAGAGTATAAGGTACACACAGAGCGGATGGGACTACTAGGCAGGAGGAGCACGCGAGCTATCACTGATCATGGTGCAGATCGGAGAAAACAGAGCAAGTCTGGGGCGGCAGAAAAACGCATAGCAACAGCAACAGCGACAGATGCATGCATGGACTTGGCGATCTGCGAAACCAATCGCAGAAACGCTAGTTCTGGAACGCCTTCATCGCTCAAACCTTCTCAGCTCCAGTGCCCAGTACCCATCCCATGCATGCTCCATCTAGCCCTTCTTCTGGGATCGATGATTGCCCAACGACACATATCTATGTGCCTTTGTTCTTCTACTCCATCTGGTTACACGATCGACATCCCATCATCTGTCTGTCTGGTGTTCATCCGAAATTCTGCTTCTTCCTTCCTTGTTTTTTTCCCAGACCGCGTTCCCCGTTTTTTTTATGGGCAGCACAATTGTGCGATTGCTGATCCCGCAGTCGGCCGAGCGACAAAATCACGAGTAGCTTTCCGCTTCCGAAAAAGTCAACGATGAACGGAGGAAGAACGTGATGATGATGATGATAACGATATCTCTTCGACAAAAGCTTTGAATCTTGCAAAGCCAAGCTTAGGAGACAAGCTTCGTACCATTCCATTCTTCTTCTGCTTTGTTAAACGCTCGGTTACATGGCAAATGGAAATCGTTGCGATTGTAATGGTTCATTGAATGCCGTTGTAAGACCCATTGTTGCGATTGTTACACGATTGACTTGCGAGAGAACGCCTACTGTAGAGAAATATGAAAATCATGACCTTATAGAGGCCAAATTATTCAAACATAGCACCATGAGCTGGTCATTGCTTCGAATCCAAGACTCTCTGTTTACTAGCGAGTAAATGCCTCGGATAAGTGGCTTTTAATGGCATTGAGTTGCACGAAATGTGCTCACATTCATTCCTCGCAGCATCATTTCGGCGATTTAATTCTTCCTTTTGTCCTTGAAGCTTCGATGGGGCGTATAAGGCTATGATAAAACCAAGTTGTAGCAAGATGCAAAGAATTAGATTGATAATGATAAATGAGTTAGTACCTAATTATAGTATGAATGATAAATCATGTGTTCAATTAAGCAATAACCTTTGTGTGTGTGTGTGTG
>JBBBWG010028056.1:0-16759 GCA_037176905.1 Azolla pinnata | reverse complement strand
AACCATCCGAGCTCTGTCTTGGCCATGGCAATCTTCTCCACCGCACCATCAGACCAAGAAGCAGAAGGCAGGATTAGGAAATCCGCTGCAGCCTCGCCGTCATCGGACTTCCCATCATCCCCTCCTCTCAGCATCAAAGACGCCCAAACTTCATCCCCCACTTCTTTCCAACGGTATTGCTTCGGTTTTGCTTGTGCCCTCCATTTCTTCTTGTTGTATGCATCTTGGGTTTTTTTTTCTCTTGTGAAGTTGTGGTGGGGAAAAAAAAGAAGCTCTTTACATGCCCCGGAAGCTTTTCTTTGATTCCCACCTTCATAAAAAATTTAAAGAAAATTGAGAGGAATCGGAAGAGGGATTTCTTGAGAAGAAAACATGCTGAAACTTAGAAAATAAAAGGGGTGGATCATCCACATGAATTGCAAAGTTAGCGAACACATAATGGAAGAAAAAGAAGAGGAGATCAATGGAATGTATAGGGTTATCCAGATAGCACAAGTAGTTTTGGTTTTGGCAACGTTACTTAAGTCAGGGGCATTTGGGAATAGCAACCATTTGACAAAGGAAAGAAAAGGGAGGTCAATGGACTATAGGATTTTCCAAATACTTCTGATGTTGAGAGATTAATTCAACCAAGACTATTTTGGACACGTGGAAATATTAAAAAATCTTCGAGTCTATTTAATTTGGGAGGGAAAAGAAAAAAAAGAGGATTCGACCAAGGTAAACTCATGGAAGAGATATCTTAGGGGGGAGTAGGGAGATAAGAAGAACATTGGTGAGGGTTTATTTTAAACTTTTGGACCTTATTCTAGCTAGAAGAAGCAGATTTGGCCAAGAGAATTTGTGAGTAGAATTTGTGGCATTAAAGAGAAGGGGAAATAATTTGGAGTTTTACATCTTTATAGAGATTTACTTCATTTTCGGGAGAAAAATGTGACTTTGGGCAAGGCAGTTTTGAGAGTATTTAAGATTTGACGGACTGCATGTGATAAAGAGAGGGGTAATTGGTTTTGGGTTCTTTATTTTTATAGCTGTGCTTCATTTTTGGGAGAAAGAGGGAGATTCGACCAAGGGCATTCATGAGAAATTTTAAAAGCAAGGGCATTTATGGAAGTAGCAAAGTTGTTTGGAGCATTGGTTTTTCGCACCAATGAAGGAAAAATCTGGGAGGGGCTATTATTGGTGGTTTTTTTCCCAATAAAGTTATACATAGTAAAGGAATGCACCGAATTAGCAAAATCATAGCAGCAGCTCTGAATTTAAAAGAAAAACTCGGTCATAATTTTGCTTCATTCAGAGGTATAAATATAGTATTTACGAAAAGAGATGCCCTCATTCATTAAAACACAATTGAGTTTTAAGCTATCCAATCAAAAGCTTTGCGAGGCAGGCAAGAACCTAACTATAAAAATTTGTAACTCCATACTACACATTGTAAACTTTCTTTATGTTTAGTTTAGGATATTTCATGAATAGGAGGGAGAATTTCAAGATAAAATATGTTATGAATGTTAATGGATTCGATTTTTTTTACAACTCCAGTTAAAGATGAGAAGGATGATCTGGAAGGAAACCCAGTGTGGCTCCCAGATGCTCCTGTAGTGCCGAAGCCTAGAGCCTCTTACAATGCAGCATCCTTGGCATATCTGGGCGATAGCATATATGAGGTGATTCTTCAGCTGTCGTTCAATGTCATGAAAGCTAGCACAAACAAGCCATTTCTTCTTATGTAATTTTGCTTGTTTATGTCAAGTATGTATATGCGAGTTTAATGCGTTACATACTATGTGGTTAATATATTATGCATTCAACAATGACTTCTCTACATTGCATTCTTAGTGAGTGGAAGTTTTCTTTTTATATGATCATTACATTGGTTTCATGCGAAGGCTTGCAGCTGTACGTGCGATGCCATTTTTTGAGTCCCCCTCGAAGCATCGACAGCTATAATACACTTGTTATGGGTATGGTCTGCTGTGAAGCACAGGTAAAATGAAGAGAACAACAAGAGATAAAATCTCCCTTTCGTGGATGCTATCAATTATTTTTGGAAAAATCGTACACCTTAACTTTTTTCTTATTTTTTTGAATATCCCTAAAATTTTCAAACATATCCTGTTGTGTTTTAGTATGATATAAACCGAGAGTGGAAATGGGCAGCGGCAGGGATATTCCAAACCTTGTGTTTTGTTTGTGTTTTAATGTGTTTTTAAACGTTCTCTTGCCTTGTAGGATACTCTGATAAAGACGTTGCTTAAAGACGATTTCCTTTCAGAGGAAGAGAGGTATGGTGTGTATGTATGTGTATGCGTATGCATCTATGTACATGTATGTGTTTGCGCATCTGTATGCATGCATGTGAGCATAGGCACATGTATCCATATATGTGTGTATATATGCATATGCCTGAGGGTATGTATTTGTAACCGTATGTGTATGTTATGTGTGTATGCATAGATGTATATATAAATTTATATGCATATGCACATGTATGAGTATGCACATATATGCATATAAAGTTACTTCCATTGCTTCAAATACAGTTCTGTTTTCTTTCCCAGAGATATAGTTCGATGGGGGCAGAATGTACAAACCAACCATAAAAGAGCGACAAAACGTGCTGGGGCTGCTGTATACAGCCGAGCCTCATCTCTAGAAACACTGGTAAGCAATATTAGGAAAGATTTACTGTCATAAAGATGGACAAACATAAACAAAGAAGAAAATACTATAAACATCAAATAACTGACCATAGCTGCGTATAATTCATCAAATATGTATTGAAACCTATGTGCGGTTCGATTGAAAGTTTCCGAAGAAGCATCCGTTTCTTTTGACAAATGCATTAGCTTGATGCCTTTTCTCATCTCTCAATATATACAATACGTTTTTTTTGTCAGATTGGCTATTTATACCTAACTAATCCCGGCCGGTTGCAAGAAATGATGAAGCGGCTCGGACTTTAGTGGTGGGGATGCAGCGCATTGAGAAACTCGGAAACACAAGAAGAAGAATTAGCCATGGTATTTTCCATCAGAAAAAAGATCATGCCCCCCAAGCTTTGTGTGTGTTCGCTCTGCTTGCAAGGAAAAACACACACAGAAAAAGCTGAGATCTGTTCAGCTATGGTTGGATTGTGCTCAGCGTTGGTGAATGCGAAAAAACCAGAATTGAGCTTTTGGAAAAAACTCGATTGAACTGTCAAGTGGAACACATTCCCTGTAATCATATGGTGGGCCAAATTTATACCATTGAAAAAAGCAGATTCTTTTATCTTAGAATGCTTTCTTAGCTGATGTACTAAGAGCTTCATGTATTCAAGGTGGAAAAGCTGTATGCCTATGAAGTGGAATCCTGTGAAACGAATGTAGAAATGAAAGAGGCATGGTGATGCCCAGCTTGGCCATAATCCACCAAGGAAATTACAGGTATGGGACATAACAAGAGGATTGTTCCCTCCTTTTCCACATGTTAAAAAGTAGAAATTAGTTGGTATAATTCATGAGATCTTCACCCATGTTTCGTTCATGTGGAATCGGTGGTTTGCCAAGTTGGTATGTTCACCCTTTGGTTATCTGATTCTCCCTTCAAGGTCAGAAAATCAGCTGTAGTAGGTGAGTTCGCAGCTTGTATTCAACATCCTTCCTTTACATATACCTCCTCATGGTGGTTGAGATTCCTCAAGGCCTCAAGACTTGAAAGTCTGATCTGATCTTGAATGTGAGTAGAGCATTTATTGTTGATCTGATCTTGTGCTCTCTTCAGATCAGTTATGATCTTTGACTAGGAGCATCGATTGTAGATTGAAATGTTTTTCTACTCGAATGCCTTGAGTGCTCCAAAGATATCACTTGATTTTCATTAGAGCCCCACAAAAGTCTTTGATTTTCAAGGTGCGACATGCAATGGAATGCAATAATCATACAGAATTCCCAATCTGAAGCTGACGTTCCATTGAAAAAGGCGTTCAAAGATTTGCTCCAAAGTTTCACTGTCAATTCTGAAAACTACCAAGCTTGAGTAAGCGTTTACAAAACCATCGAAGTGAATTGTAGTTGACAATCACTAACGATATCAATTTGAATGATCTGAAGCAGTAGTGGTCTCAATATACACAAGCAACTGTTGGAATCAGACATGATTTCTAGCATGGTTTCACGCTTCGGATGTCCACAACTGTTTCAGCTCCTTTGACCATACTTTCTTTAAGTTTCTTGAACTTCGTAAACATTTTGCCAAACATTGAACAAAAAGCAAAACAAGAAAAATGAACTCAACGAGGTTGCAGTTAGAATTTATGACTTTTAGTTATGTGAGAGAAAGAGAGATAGATAGCCTAGAAGCCTCTGAGCACTTCACATGAAATAGTCAATTGTGAATATACTTTTGATCTCATCCCCATTTCAAGTTATAAATTGATTTTCTAAAGTGGCAAACCATATGTTCCTTGGCAGTTGGAACCAATCCTGCTAACTGCTTCCACAATTGATGTCAAATACTTGATCCTTGGTCCTAACCAGACTTTACATCAGTAATCAGTACTGCCGATTGTTGATTATACATAGGATTGATCCACATATATCAAAATGGACTAGCACCATGCCATTTGCAGATCAACTGCACTAAATAATCTTATATCAAGATATGGTGCTAGCGTTGCAGAGTATATGAATAAGGAACATTACCGAATACATCATAGAAGCTTAATACTACCGAATCTTCCCTCATCGAAACAGCAAGAAAACCTTGACCATCAAACACAAATCGTACTCCTTCCACCTCGCCATATTCTCTTAATCCCTTGAAAGCCTTTGAACCTCCGCCACTAGTGAAAAAATGAATAGAGCTGCATACAATTGTGCAATCAATAGTTTTACTTAAACACATTTCTTGACATTAGAATTTGTATTACTTCAATCAACAAAACAATGGAAAAAATGAAGAACCTTTCGGGACGTTTTATATGTTGGAGATTGTGATCATGCCCATTGAAATACAAATCAACCTTGTACTTCTATAAGAGGACAAAAAGAAAGCCACATGTTAAGTTCATTATTCATCAGAAGGTGCCTTGCAACGTGACATGTGTCTGGTTTTTTACCTCTAGTAATGGCAATAATTTATCCACGAGCTCCTTAGTATCCCCGTGATGACCTACACTCCGAATAGTATGATGACCAATAACAATCTTCCATGTGGAACTTGATTTCGCCAGTTTGGAAGCCAAATTCTACCCAAATTAACCATTTTCAGAAAAGGGAAAAAAGGAAGCTACGCAAACATTATCTATCATAGCAAGTTTCTTTTAATATAAGGAATAATATCTATTATAACAGTTATTTGTTTCTAGAGAACCGTTACCTCCAACTGTGACTTCAATTGATTTTCTCGAGGGGCTAATCCTCTCCAATCAAACACATGCCCTGGATTTGGACCCCAATATTCATCGACAAAAGTGGTTGTGTCAATGAAGAAGAAATCCACAGATGATTTGCATGATTCTGCAAGCACAGTGAAAACCCGCTACTGAAAGAAGTCTAAACAATAAATGACTAGTCCAAACTAACCACATGGCAGCTTACTTTTATTGTCCCAACAGAGCGAATGATGCACTTCATAATCCCTCTTGCAATACCACCTTGAATCTCGACTCACGAGCTCACTGCTAAATTGTGCAATAGCATCTCCCATGTAATCGTGATTCCCTAAAACTGTATTTATTTTGTAGGATACATCAGCAACCACCTATATAGGTTCTCCTTTCTTTATACCATATCTACTTTGTTGCTATGCGATCCATTTCCAGAGATGAAAAATGCAACAGATAATGCTAATGAGAGAAATGCATTGCCCATGCAAAATATTTTGTGCTTGAACACACCAGGGGCTAGTGTTTCTCTGTATATCAACAGAAACTTAGGCCCTAGTGTTTCACACTTTTGACACTTCATACCCGTAACCTTCATAGTTGGTCTAATACCCTAGGATTGATATAAATTCTTACCCTTAATTCCCTCACTTCCCAATCTTGAGATTAGAGAAAACCACAAAACATCCACCTTATACACTAATTCCCACAACATATTCCCCCACTTCAAAAGATTGCACTCTTGTGATTACTAGTTGAAAGAAGTGGGTATTGATTTATTGTAGTCACTAACCCTAATTGATATTAACAATCATCCTGATGAGTTATACACAGCACACACTTTTTAAGGGATATACCACCATATGGTTACATATTACATGAGACGAGTTAAGATTGCTCAAGATGAAGCATGATAACCTTGTTTGATATTTGACTCCAGACAGAAGGTATTTTTGTTTTGTTCTTCTAAAATCCTAAGACTCTCTATGAGTAAGTGTGTTAATTTTTAGGCCAACAAAATTTGTAGACCTTTTATAGTCCTCAAACCTATTGGTTCATTTGCTTAATTGCCTCTATCTTCTACCTGGAAAGTCACATCAAAACCCACTACCTTGAAATAGTAATTTTCAAGAGTGCAATTAACCTTTTGAACCCACTTTTATGTAGCTTTTAATTGATGCTAGATTCCATTCTTTATTGGCTCCATATTTGTTATTCAGATTTATCCATTGCTGAGTTCATATCAAGCTTGTTGTTTACTTTATTTAGATCACTACCCCACCATGGAAATTTGTAAAACGTGTAGACTAAAAGAAAACAAACAAGTGCTAAAAGAGCAAACCTGCATACCAAGGTATCTGCAAGCTAGGGGCGGTGTACACATTAGTGAAGGAAGTCGTGAAATCTGGGTCTTCTGTTCCTTTGAGGCCAGTAGGATAGAAGTTGTCACCAGCCGAAATCACAAATTCAGGATTCAGCTTTTCCCCGATTCGGCCCATCTGATTTAGAATGACATTCCATAAGAACCCATAAAACATTTTCAGAAGAAACTTGAGTATGTGTCATGTCATGTTGTAGAAGAAATTTATGCAAGCTTAGAGCATTCTTCCGACATTAAGGAACAAGTTATAAACATGTTTCCTGTGAAAGAAAAGCGATTTATGTAAGTTATAAATCAAAGGTTTTCACAGAGTGTTGCTCTGTACCAGCAAATGATGGTATATGAAAATTATTCTCTAGCAAAATTGTTCAATAGCATAAGCTGTAGACATAGAACCATAAACACTTTTTGAAGAAACTAGAATGCATGTAGTATTATGCTGTATAAGAAATTCACGCAAGCTTTGGGCATTCTTTCCATGCATAGCAAAATGCCCCACTTTTCTTCATGTTTCCAATGGAACAACAATCTCACTCAATGTATGGAATGAGATCAAGAAGATTCAAAACATGTTCTTTAGAAGAAACTTGGGAGTTAAAATCTACCACTACCTATGAAGTTATGTTATTGGAAACGGGGGCTCGCCCAATAAAGATGTTAGTACGAAAAAGAGTATATAAGTATATTCCCAAGGTTAAGAATATGCCAAATCATAGATTACCATATCTTGCTTAGAATGTTGGATGTAATTGTACGGCCAGAGTGAACAAAAGGTTTTCCCAAACATGATCGAGATCAATTGTGTTATGTGGAGGAGATCTGAAGCTTTTCATGAAGATGGTAGCATGATGATGTTTTCGTTGTAGTTAGAATTGTTTTCAGCATACAAGTATCGTCAGAATGTAAGCTATCTAGAAATTCTGCAGCCTGTAAGCCAGCTAGGGTTTGTGCAGCATGATACTACTTAGGGTTTCGCCTAGGCATAAGTAAGGATTTGCTTAACATGCTAGAATATGGATTTACATCAGCAGGTCATGCACATTATGCCCTGATACTTCTACTAGGGTTTTTCTGTGGATTTTTTTGTAGGTGACTTCTAGGGTTTTACTAGACCATTTCTAGGATTTTAAAGATATACAGCTGAATCGATTGGAATATGAATGATGAATGAATGAATGAATATACCTGGATGGCTACTTGAGACTGATTGTAAAGCCCCCTTCTTCCCCAATCGCCGATAACAAAGAAATCAAGTGCAGATTCATGACCTTCCTTCTCTCCTCCTCTTTTCTCTTCTTTCGCAGGTCCAATGGTGAGCTTGATGATGAGGAACCCTAAAAGAAAGCCAATGCAGAGGAGCGCCACATCCCTCCAAATCCATTTCAAGAGCCTTCTCCACGTCAAAGATCTGTAATGGAAGGGTCTTCTGAACAGGGAGGAATTGCTCGTTGGGAGAGAAGGAGAAGCAGCAGACGACGGGGATGAGGAGTGAAAGAAAGGTTGGGTTTCTCCTTCTCTCTGGATAGGCACAGATACCATCTCCATCTTCTTCTTCTTCTCCTTCTTCTTCTTCTTCTTCCTCTTCTTCTTCTTCCAAGATCTCCATGAAGAGAATATTCAGAATATTCAGTGGATGTATCTATGCATGCATGTATGTTCGTGCATGCATGTATGTGCGCATGCATGTGCCCGCATGTATGCATGCATGTGTGCGCGTTTGTATGCATGTGTGCATGCATGTATGCATGTATGCGTGCGTGCGTGCATGCATGCATGTGTGTGTGTGGATGCATGTGCGCGCATGCATGTGTGTGTGTGCATGTATGTGCGCATGCATGTGGGTGTGCATGCATGTGTGTGTGGATGCATGTGCGCGCATGCATGTGTGTGTGTGCATGTATGTGCGCATGCATGTGGGTGTGCATGCATGTATGCACATGTGAATGCATACAAAATGTATGTATGTGTTTGTGCATACATCGGCATACCATGTATGCGTAGCATGCATGTATGTATACGCGGGTGCATGTATTTATGTATACATCGACATACCATGTATGTGCATCATGTATGTATGTATACATGCGTGTGTGTATCTATGCACGCAATATACATCAGCATACCATGCAACTACAACATGTATGTATGTATGTATGTATGTATGTATACATGCGTACATCAACATGCAAACATGTATATGCAACATGTATGCATGCGACCGCTTGTATGTATGTGTGCATGTATTTATGTGTACATCGGCATGCAACATGTGTTGGTACCACGTATGTATGTATGTATGTACGTACGTACGTACGTATTGGTATGCAACATGATGTATGTATGCGATTTTTCGCTATATGGCAAGGAAATATAGCCAAATTATGTGAGCATTACAAAACATTTGGGAGGGTTTCTTGTGTTGATCTTGTTATGGGAAATCGGACCACAAAGAAGTTCCATTGATGCTGCTCCTATGATATAATTATATATCTTATTCTGTACGAGAAGGCCACAAGGATTAGATTGGAATGATATTGCTCCTAGTTTGTTGTTACCTTCACTTAATGAATTAAAGATAATCTCTGTGTTTTAAGAATGGACAAGGGTTAGAGAAGGTCGAAGGGTATGTAATTCTTAGGTACACAGCGTTAGAGTGATGTTGAGAACTAAGATGAAGATGTAATAGCCTAAGAGCTAATCTTTTTGCACCATAACTTTCATAAGTAACTAGTTCCATTGTCCTGGGTATCTTACAATGTATTCGCTGATCAGTTTAGCTGATTTTCATTTATATCGTTTCTTTATCAATTGAAAGATCTTGTTAAAAGAAAAAAGAAACGGGGATCAAAGAGAAAATAAGCAACAAATAGGTTTGGGTGTAATGCATTGTAAATGATTCTGTGTGACCCAAAAGTCCTATTTAGTGCTCCGAATCATGGAATACTTCCATGCGTTAATTCTTCGTCTTTTTCCCCTAAACTAACTCTGCTGCTTTATTATCGTAGAAGAAGTGCCTAATTTCAATAATCCTCAAAATCACCAAGTTTGCTAAAGTAGACAGATCTACCATGGTCTTGGTGTCAAACATTCATCCATCCATTCATAGTAAGAAATATTCACAGTACAATGCAGTTGTTGGTTTCGCCATGAGCAACCGCTTTGTGCTCGTGAAAGGCAGTTAAGTGGGGGTGTTTTTTGATCACACGTCGCGATGAAGTTTCTCTCGTGGTACCATGGCATATAACCCAAAAACTATGTGAAGAAGAAGAGCAGCCAGAAATTGAGCAAAAAAATGTCAGCAGATGATCCACAACACCTTATTTTGGAAGTGAAAACATGATGATTCCGGATACAATGCCCTCGGCAAAAGCAAGAAAGAGTTCGGGGCAAAATGCAACAAAGGTTCCATGAAACTTACAACAGAAAGCTTGCTCCTCCTCCCATTCAATCCTTTTCAGCAGTCTCAGATTACCTCGCCCATTGGCTTCCACATTAATCAACCATGTGTATATATATATATATATCTCTATCTATGTTCTATCTATCGATTCATCTATCTACCTATATATATACACACAAGCTGGGAATTCGCTCGTACTCCAACAACTAAAGTAGAATATGGTGAAAAAAAATGTGGGGGAGAAAAGAACCGTGATGTGATGATGCTACACTGAAACACATTTGCCCATGCAAATATCGCTCCGATCCATCGACGATTTCTTCTTTCCCTACAGCCTTTTCAAGCTCTTCTTCTTCCTCACCTCGAATTTCTTCTTGTCGATGGCTGCTTTACTGGAACTTATCTCACCATCACCTTTCTTCGGGTACACATTCGAAGGGCTCAGAACATGCGAGTCAGCCATGCCATGCGCTCCTGCATCGACGTTCCCATCACCTTTGGGCAACACATTGCTAGGATGAGGAATGACCTCGGAGCCCCGACTCACATCAGGCCCGGCATTGATAGCTGTTGATTCAGCTATAACCACCTTGGGCTTCACTTTGGGCTTCATCGCATGTATGCTTGTCATCAATCTGGGGACATTCAAAAACCAAATTAACAGCACACAATGTGGGAAACATGAACATGTATGTATGTATCATGTATGTATTCATGTATCCACGTATTTATGCATTGTACATACCAAACATATAGCTACGCATTTAGATGTATACATTGATAGATATACTGTACGTATATCAGTATGCATGTGTAAGTAAGTAACTTGATATATATATGTAGCTAATCTATATATCTATATGAATAGATAGATAGATAGATAGATATCCCTATGAGAATATCTATATATATCCACATGCATATATATAGTAAGTATGTATGCATGTAGATATAAGTTTTATGCAGTAATAGAAACATTTCGTAAAACCTTGCATGTTTTGCATATCCTTCATAATTTTCCATCAACATCTTTCCTGCATCCTCATTAAGAGCAGACTCTGGAAAAGGTTCAATGAGTAAACACCGAACCACCTGCGCAAGTCATTCCAAACATAAAAATAAAAAATAATCAGGTTAGAAGCACTGTTCAAATCTAAGCTTTTTTTTATCATTTCAGCTTGTTTAGCGGCTTATTTACTCACTAATAGAACATGCCGCAACCCGAGTGTAGGTTTCCAGTCTTTTTTCAATGTGTTGACACAAATCTCTCCATTCTTTGCAATGTTTGGATGAAAGATTTTGGTTACAAAGTAGCCTACACATACATCCAGACAGCAAGCAAATAAATCACGAGTCATTCTCATAATTATCTGGTTATAACAAACTCGCTTTATTTCCTATCTGTAGTATGGTCAAAGGAATTTTATTTGAACACTCACACCAGAAGCTCATTCGGTAAAGCATAGATGAGGTAACCCTCAACCAGGCCATATCCAAAGAACTTGACCGGTTATGAAATGTTTATCATTTATACAAACCCTAGCATATATCCTAACAACCCGACTGGTTTTAAAACCTTATCATTTATACATATCATAGTATAAAACTCTTTCTTAACGTGTTCGTTAGTATTAATGAACATTGGAATTTACTTGATTTCACATGATTACCATGCCACTGTTATTGAAGGATATCGACAAACGATAACGTGCTGAGGCATTCATTACTTATGAAAATCCCAGTATGAATGTTGTAAAAGAGAAACTCCCAAAACAGAACATCACCTTTCGGTGGTGTGAGAGGGAAATCTTCACTAAGTATTAGCTTCATGCGGAAGACTCCACCCTCATATGGTGTCCCGACTGCATTTCAAGATCGGAACTTAGGGCAAGCAAATCATTTCATCAAATCACCAAATGATGAAGAGAGCGAATCATTAAATCAAAATGGAAGAAAGTGGTCAAAATGAACTCACATGGACCCTCAATATCTGCAAAGATCGTTGAGAAGTTGTCATCATTTACTAGCACTCGAATGTCGTCAGGAGGGCTTTCATCGAGGCTTTTCAGTTCACGGGCTAATTCTTTGATGACCCTTGGTGGAAGATTCTCATTCGTTGCCTACACAACCTCGGAAATTTTATGAGTAAAGGAATGAATGCATAATTAAAAGAGAATAGAATTATGTTGGAAGGTTCTCATTTTGTTGCCTAAGGAACCATGGAAATGATTCACATGATGTGTGAAAATTTACTCTTTTAGTGCAATCATATACAAATATAATTACATTGTAAGGTTCTCATGTTGTTTACACAACCTCAAACGAAATTCCGCACTTTTGTGTGAAATTTCATCATTTGGCATAAAATTAGTTCATAGATAATAGCATACAATAGTGGAAACAAAAGAATATTTCGAAATGGAGCATGTTAATGGATAGCTGTTCATCGTGCATAATGTTTTGGCACAAAATATGTTTCTCTTTGTCATATAAATCTTTAAAGCTTTTCCATTCTGCAAACCCAAGGCTTGGACAGATGGTCCACTTCAGCAATGTACCGTTCCATGTGAAAATACAGAAACCTACCTCAATGATATCAAAACCTTGTCAAAATGTTCTTCGCTATCTCTCTAGAGATGACCGAACGTGTAGACATCAATTTTGTATTGCCAGAAGGAAAAAACAAGAGACTAAATCCTAATTGTGTAAGCGTAAACGCACTAGTTATACGTTTTACACTATGATTATCTGTGACATAGAGACAAATGACCCTTTTCTGCCATTCTTTCTCAAGGAAGGAGGAGCATGATATATATATATATATACAAGGGCTCACGTAATTGCTCAACTATAGACGGAAATGCCCTTTTCACTACTTTTATCCTATAAAATCCGTACTCTTTCCCTATTTCTCAAGTCACAAAGGGTTCAAGATGCCTATATGGAGCTGTATTTATGCCCTTATTTGTCTCAGAACTAAATGGCACGTATATACAAGAGCAGGGTCAAAGTCCTAAAATTCTTGATGGTGTTGTCTGTCATGGTCTTTCTCAAAGAATCCACAGCCATCACAAATGATCTAAAACTAGGCAAAATATGCCCCGGCAAGGATGAGAGTTTCCCTAAGGTGTCTAAATTCAGACGCCGTTCTTTTTCATGCCGTGTTTCTCGAGGAATAAAAGGTCAGACTGAAAACGGAGATCACAACACATTTCAAACTAATCTTCAAATCTTTCACCGAAAGAAGCTTAAAATGCGGCTTTTAATCTACGACAGATTACAAGGATTGATCGACGAGCCTCATAAAGTAGACATACCATGGAGAAAGAAGAAGAAAAAGCTCGTCTGCTGATATCGTGGAGACGGCAATGGCGGAGCAGGAGGAACTTTCTTTCTGCGATCAAAGGAAAGTTTTTGTTAAGTAGAAGAAGACGAAGAAGAAGAAAATGAAGAAGAAGATGAAGAAGAAGAGGATGATGAACATGAACATGAACATGATGAAGCCATGGAGACCTCGGAGCAGGAGAAAGCAGTCATTCAGGTAAGAAGTCCGGGAATCTGGGAAGTGGGTTTTGTTCAGCGCCGCGAGGGACGAAATGGGTTCTGCTCCGACAGAGCTGGAAGGGGCGTTTTCTGCGACAGGAACGCGAGAGCGAGAGACGGAGAGAGGAAGAAGGGAAAGAGAAAGGAAAGGTAGTAAATGTACAAGTAGCCGTTTCTACACACACACATGAAGAAGAAGAAGGAAGAAGAAGAAAGAAGAAGAAGAAGAAGAAGAAGAAGAGTTCTTGGCACATCCACAAAGAGATTGGAGATCAGAGCTTTTGCTCTTTGTTAACAACTTAGAACAACAGATTTGCCACTGCATGCATGAGTTGCTATGCTTTCTGGATCGAAACCGCTCTCGTGGCTGTCGATCGAAAGCTCCGATGACATCTGGTGGAGAACACGTCATGCACGAGGTGTTGTTATGCTCACCCGATCGATCGAAACTGCTCTCATGAGCGCCGATCGAAAGCTTCCGATGATCTCTTTGTCGGCAGTATGGCGAAGATAGATTGCCACTGCACGCATGAGTTGTTATGCTTTTCGGATCGATCGAAACTGCTCTCATGACTGTCAATCCGAGTGTCCATTGCTTGTGTTTCGACTGCTTATTAGCCCGATCTTGAGCTTTGTTCGATCCCACGATCCACTATCGTTGTCTTCATGAGCATCATCGACAACCATATTCAAGCATGAATGCGCCAGTTGTTTTGATCGTTCCGTTTCTTGGCAGATTTTAATATCTCATGTGATCCACATCAACCCTTCCGTGATTGATCCTCCCCTTTTGCTTTGATTTGCGTGGACGAGTCCATATGAACTCTTCTATTTTCTTTTCCTTAGGAAAGAAAATAGAATCATCAGTGTGGTCTCCAAAACTGTGTGCAAATAGAGAAGGAAATTATTGTTGTAGAATTGGGGACAAAAACAATTACAATTCTATAAATCAGGTCTCGAACTCCTTCCAAAGAGATATTATTGTCTCTATTTGTATAAATAGACATTAACCTCTTTTCTAAGAGGTTTTAGATAGGAAATTATGATGTAGTCTATTTGAGAGTTGATGCTATGAACTATATCATTTTGTCTTTCAATTGTACCTTTACATAAACGACAACTATATATCATGCTTGTTCATGTCAATATCCCCTCATTAATGTTTTGGTTAGATCTTTGTTCTAGCACCAATATAATGATCGATCACAATGGGAGGAGGTAGTTGACAAGGAGGTGGAGATGGTGCCCATCCTGATTATCATGAATCTACATACTTAAAACATATGATAAGGTGAAATACAATAATATTTAATTTACTTTTTATTTATAATAAGAGATATGTTACATCTAGGAGAAAAACAACATTGTCAATTTTCAAAAAAGTCTAGATGGAATATCTCTAATGAAAGCACTAATATTTAACTCACACAACAATATGTATTTATTTATTTTCTAAATTAAATATGATTTTTTAAACTCTTATCTAAGTAATTAAATAATACTACTTTTTAAAAATAAGTAGGTCAACTATGTTAAGACTTTTATTCTATTTGATATCAATTATCTTACTTGTGTTTATGTATATTGTAATGTGCAAGATTAAAACCATCCCATAAATTGTCATTCTTATTATCCTCATTCATACTTATATTATCATGGACAAATACAAAAGAACAGAAAGCGTTCGGCTAGGGCAGAAGGGCAGACAAAGCTAGGCCAGGGCAGAATAGATAACTGAGAGGAAGATAGACGAAACTAAGTATTGACTCCATAAACTGTCATTCTTATTATCCTCATTCATACTTATATTATCATGGACAAATACAAAAGAACAGAAAGAGCTAGGCTAGGGCAGAAGGGCAGACAAAGCTAGGCCAGGGCAGAATAGATAACTGAGAGGAAAATAAACGAAACTAAGTGTTAATTCCATAACTGACATTTTTCACCTTTATTGGGATCACGGTGAACCCCTGTACTTATATAGTTCCGGGACTCCTACATATAAGAAGAGGGTCATGCATGCAAGGGGAAGATACATGTGGAGGCTTCTAGAAAGTTCCAAAACTTTCTGGAACAATAGAAAAATATATTATATGTATGTGTGTTAACATTTATATATGAATTTATATTTTATCAATCGATTAGAATAATAATTAGCTTTTTAAACAAGGTCATGAGTTCGAAACCTGTCTATATGAGATATATTAATTATTAGGATTATATTCAAGAAACCTTTCAGCCAATAAACCATTAGTTTGTTTGTTTGTTGGACCGACCTCACACATCCCCCCTAATACAATAAGTTACTAGGAGATGTAGGGATACCAAGCTAGTTAAGAGAAACTAATTTAAGGGTAACTAGTGAAAATATTCAAAAGTGACACAAGTTTATGGTTTTGTCAAGGGTTTGCTAGACAAAAAACAAAAAGGGAGGTGGGAAATGAGCAGAAAACACATGAAAGAAGTCATTAGTAACAGCCCTGGAGGAGGATAGATGGCGTCGTGTCTTCTCCCTTTTTGCCTTCCATGATGCCATCGGGTTGAATGCTCTTCTCCTCTGTTGATTTCTGCTTCAATCTATACCTTGGGTAAGCTCTTTTTCTATATTCATTTTGGGGCTTTCTTCTTTTTTCTTCTCTTGTTGATGCTTGTGTATGGTTTCATTCAAACTACGTGTGTCCATGTCTTTGATTTATTTGTGATGCACTCCAATCGATATGTGTTAGTTCTAACCTTTTTAAATGACTTTGTACGGACCCATCCACTGATGCATTAGTGACTCACTAAGACCTTACTTTCGTTGAGGGTAGATTAGTATGACTTGATCAACTACATTGTATTCGACCACCTGTCTAATCTTATCCTATATATGTTTCTATTGTTGTTATGCCATGTTTAGGTTTTTAACATAGATCATCGTAGGAGTGGTTGTTGCTGTTATAAATATAGCGACCATTGTACAACTTTTACCCCGTTGAGGTTATTTTGCAAAAGGCTATTATATGTGCATCTTTCTCATCTAGAGGATTTTGCCAATATCTTGAAGCTAAATCCAATGATGTGAAGT
>JBBBWG010028045.1:38825-59413 GCA_037176905.1 Azolla pinnata | reverse complement strand
AGGAGGAGGAGGAGGAGGAGGAGGAGGAGGAGGAGAAGGCTTGCAGCATCGGGTGCAGCTCCTCCAGGATAGCCTCTCGCTGGTCCTCTGCGCCTACAGGGAGTGGGCAGGCCGTCTCCTGGACGGTACTCCCTCCTCCACCATAGCAGCAGCAGCAGCAGAAGCAGAAGCAGAAGCAGAAGCAGAAGCAGAAGCAGAAGCAGAAGCGGAAGAAGAACAGCAGCGTCCGTCCATCGTCCTCAACGATGCAGGAGTCCTGTTCATGGAAGCTCGGGCCGAGGGCCCGCTGTCGGAGCTACCTGCGGGGTTCAAGCCATCGCAGCTCCTTCTGGACCTCGTCCCTCCCAGCAGGGGCTCGCCTTACCTCCTCCTGGTCCAGGTAAAACCCTAAACCCTAAACCCTAAACAAACAAACCCCGAAAGAAAACCCTATAGCTCCCGGAATGCGGGGGTTCGGACTCGATCCCTTCCGACATGGATGCAATCGATTAAAGAAAAGGCGCGATGTCGATGGTCTTTGTCGAATCTCGCTCGCTCGCTTGCGAGAAAGAGCGAGAGAGAGAGAGAGAGTGTGTGTGTGTGTGTTGCGGTTTTGGTCGAAACCTCGGTCGCTCGCTCGCGAGGACGAGGTTTTTGTCGAAACCTCGCTTGCCGAGAGAGAAAAGAGAGAGTGTTGCGACGACGTGGTTTGTTTTGTTCGAAACTCGCTTGCAAGAGAGAGAGAGAGAGAGAGAGAGAGAGAGAGAGAGCGAGAGAAGCGAACGTTGTGATGACGATGGGGTTCTGTCGAATCTCTCGCGTGTGCGCGAGAGTGCGCCGTTTTCAAAACATGATCAGGCGACGAGGTTTGCGTGCGGGGGGCTGACGCTGGGCATAGCGCGGCACCACCAGGTCGCGGACGGGGAGGCGGCCGCGGGCTTCATGAACGCGTGGGCCCAGATAGCACGACGCCAACGGGGCACTGTGTCTGCTTCGGAGCGGGAACATGAGCTTGATGTTGTTGTGCATCCTCATCATTGGGATCGTTCGGCGTTGATGCCAAGGAATCCGCCGAGGCCCACGTTCGACCACGTCGAGTACGAGAAGAGTCGGAAGCCGAGGCCGCGGCAAGCTCGCGGCGAGCTCGCGATGACGAGGGTCAACTTCGGCGCCGAGATGCTCAGGGAGGTCAAGGCGAGGGCATCGTCGCCGAGCTCGTCGAGCTCCTACTCGACGTTTGTGAGCCTGCTAGCACACCTATGGCGATGCATCACCAAGGCACGGGAGCTCGACGATGAGGTCGAGACCAGGGTGCTGGTGGCGGTGAACGTGCGGCGGCGGCTCCGCGAGCCCGCGCTTCCGCTTGCCTTCTTTGGCAACGCCATGTGCCACGCGTGTGCCCGCGCGGCGGCCGGCCGGCTTGTGGCCGAGCCGCTCTCGCACGCCGCCGCCCTGATCGACGCCGCCATCAAGCGCATCACCGATGGCTACGTGCGCTCGGCGCTCGACTTCATCGAGCTCCGTCGGCGCATGCAGAATCCGCATCCGAATCCGAATCCAAAGCTGGGTCAGGATCAGGATCGGAAGCAGGATTGGAATCGGAAGCAGGATCGGGATCGGAATCGGGATCGGGATCGGGATCAGGATCAGGATCGGAATCGGGATCGGAATCGGGATCGGAAGCAGGATCTGGATCGGGATCGGAATCAGAATCGGGATCTGGACCAGGCTCTGGCGAGGTCCAGCCGCACCGTCCTCTCGCCCGACCTCAGCGTCACCAGCTGGCTCACTCTCCCCCTCTTCGAGCTCGACTTTGGGTGGGGCCCCCCCTCGTTCGCCGGCAACCCCTTCATCCCCTTCGAAGGCCTCGTCATGCTCACCCCTCCCGCCGCTTCCCCCGCCCGCGATGACCCCGCCAGCATCGACGTCGTCCTCGGCCTCTTCGCACCTGACATGGCCCGCTTCGAAGCCACTTGCTTCGACCTTGATGATCGGTCGATCAATGACCGATCGATGGTTTGATGGATCGATCAATGAATCGGTGGATGGATCGATCCATCCATTGATCGATGCAGCGCTTCTTCGCGTGTGGTTTTGGCCCCCCATTCCGCCCCACCCGATTCCAACCCAATTTGCATTCGACGGAAGGATTTGGATTCAATGTCCTCCTCCGTGCCACCTACCTATGTCTCTAAAGCATCCGAGTGTTGTTGTATCGTGATCGAATCCTCGATTCCGTGCACAAGTGTCGCCAAAACCATTGAATCCTCCTCCTCCTTTGTAAGTGTGTAATAATCACAAACCCACATTTCCCTTTGCAAGCAAACCATACTATCTATTTTGCACCTTCCTCTTTTCCTAAAAGCTTGGAATTCACCGAGCTACAAAGTTGTGCGTATGCGCGTGCGACCGCGCAAGCACATTGAAGTTCGTCACATTGTTTTGATAGCAATCTGTTTAAATCCATCCCGAGGAAGCTCTTACAAGATGAGAGAGCCGCAGCTCTAAGAAACTTTGTCGCGTTGTTCATCTCGAGGTCTCAGAAAACTTTTGCTTGTGCGATCAAACACAACGTATATGCGATGAACGGTGAGGATCGATGAATGCTCAACCAGGTTCAATGGTGGCCAAGAACAAAGCCCGGTTTTGATACACTTGACGTTGGCCAGATTGGTAGGCATACTTGTCTCTGGTAGGGTTAGGTTCTTGCTCGGCAAGTGTATGTTGTTGGTACATGCATGGAAGAAAAGTAAAAAAGGAGAAGAAGACGACGATGGATGCCGTGCAGAAATGACACGCATTCTGGTACCAACCCGGAGCCCTGCTCTTCTGAGCCAAAGGGTAGGTATAGGTAGGCGAGATATGCAGACAGCTGTTCTGTGTCACGAAATTGAGAAAGCCGTTGCAGATGGTGGCTGTTGGCCTCGAGAGTTCGCCGCACAACGACTGATCAAGAGATTCGGTTCGACTCGGTGCTGATCAGTAGCTACTTTTACCCCACGGAATCAGCGACTAATCGACGACTAATCACCGTCCCCAACGATTGTTGTCTGCTCGATGCTTCCAACTTGATCTCACAATACATACATACATACATACATACATACATACATATGTCTATGCACATGGGCAACAACATGACTTGAAGGAGAAGAGCTTATGCCCAAAGGCAGCAAACAACTCTCAAGAGTCCGAACAAAGATTGTAAACACTTGGAAGCAATTCCTGAAAGCTTTTCTGCGAAGCAATTCCTGAAAGCTTTTCTGGGAAGCATTTCTGCGCTGTGCTTTCCGGCTTGCGAAATCATGGGAAGGAAGGACGGAAGGAAGGAAGAAAGGAAGGAAGGAAAGAAGGAAAGAAGGAAAGAACGAATGGGTGAATCATCGCGCACCGGTATGCTTTCTTTTCTCGAGTCAGACCATCGGTAAGCTTTCTTTATCTCGAATCGCACCATCGCTAAGCTTTTTTGTTTAGTTGCATCTGGCCATCAGTCCGGCATTTTGTGGTTAAAAAGCCCGAAATGCTCCCCCTCCGAATGCTGAAAGTGATCATTTCCCTTGGTTCTGGATGCAATCCTGCCGCATTTCGGTTCTCATGATGGATAAGAGACCACGGGGGAAACCAATGCTGAAAGTGGTCATTTCCCTTGGTTCTGGATGCAATCCTGCTGCATTTCGGTTCTCATGATGGATAAGAGACCACGGGGGAAACCAATGCTGAAAGTGATCATTTCCCTTGGTTCTGGATGCAATCCTGCTGCATTTCGGTTCTCATGATGGATAAGAAACCACGGGGGAAACCAATGCTGAAAGTGGTCATTTCCCTTGGTTCTGGATGCAATCCTGCTGCATTTCGGTTCTCATGATGGATAAGAGACCCGGGGGAAAGCAGTGGGCCATGTGTTGTGTGCGCCATGCGAATTATTTCGTAAATTTACCGCCGAGTGAGTGAATGCTTGCAGCAGTCATGGACTCGGGCTGTAGTTTTGAATCACAGTCAGTGATCATGGATATGCCGATCCATAGTACGCCTTCATGGTAATGGCACAAAAAGGATTCCACTCATGCTGCTCCATATTATCTTCTCAGAAGCTCTGAGGTTATTATATGCTTGTGGGGTTAAGCTCTTCAGTATCATGGGAAGAATGATGTATGCGGGATTTGGGCCTTGTTCCATGTCGATGTTTCTCAGAAAGATGGATCAGACGAAGGTGTTAGGCTTTCTCGTGCTGATGGAAGAATGAGATTGACCTGCCTTGCTGTCCAGCATAGCACAATCCTTGCTAATGCCAGATACAAGGTTTTACAACATGCCAGTCAAGTCCGAATCGCCAGACCTTCAATGTGTAACCGTTTCCTCTCAAGCAATGAGAATTGCCACGACCATGATATCAAGATGCTCCCATTTAGCTCTTTTGCACAAGCCGTTTTTTCCGACACGGACAATGTTGCTGATGTTGCGAACGCACAACTGCCGGAAAATGGTTCGGTAGAGAGTTACATCTCCATGTGTAAGAGATGCGAGGAAAGTGAAAGCTATGAGTATGTGAAACACGTCCAGCTTTGCATCGTCAACGCTGGCCTGGAAAATCACAATGTGCTTGGAAACCTTCTCATTCTCACGTTCGTGCGATCAGGATACCTGGCCGATGCCCATCAAATTTTCAACAAACAGAACTACAGGACAGAAAGATCTTGGACTTGCCTTATCCAAGGATATGTCAAACGTGGCCAGCCAGAAAATGCCTTTGATCTCTTCAAGCAAATGCAGGTCGAGCCCATGCATTCTAACAAGTACGCAATCACATCCACTCTAAAAGCATGTACGAGGCTCGGATATGTGGAGCAAGGCCGATTGATGCACGCGAAGATCGCAGAAGAAAGCCTGGAGAGCGATTCGATAATAGGGAACACGGTGGTGGATATGTATAGTAAGAACAGCTCGATGGAAGATTCGAGGAGGGTGTTTGAAACTTTGACCTGCCGAGACGTCGTCTCCTGGAATGCGCTGATTGCAGGGTATGCGGAAGGAAAGCTCATGAAAGATCTTGAAAGGTGTTTAGTGACCATGAGAGCGGAAGGTGTATCGCCGGATGCGGTCACATTCCTTTGCATACTGAAAGCTCTCGACGGTCGAGAGAGCATGGAGAAAGTTCAGGAGATGCACGCCGAGGTCGTGAAAGAAGGGCACGAGAGAGTGTTCTTTCTTGCGAATAATCTCGTGCATTTGTATCTGAAGTTCCGTCTGGCGGACGAGGCACGCGAAGTGCTGGACAAGATGCCGGAACGGAACGTGGTCTCGTGGACCGCACTCCTCGCTGGTTATACAAGCTGCGGCCTCGCCGAAGATGCGCTGGACTGCTGGGAACGCATGCGACAAGATGGCGTCTCTCCGAACAGCGCCACGTATATTTGCGTCTTGCAGGCTTGTATCAGCACAGGATGCGATGTTGTGGGGCGGAAGCTTCACTCGGATACCGTAAAGATGGGGTTCGAGAGGGACGATCCCGGGCTCGGGAACATTCTAGTGGACATGTATGCCAAATTGGGCTCCCTCGTCGAGGCGCAATCGGTGTTCGACAGGCTGCCGAGTCGGGATGTCGTCACATGGACATCGCTGCTTGCGGGGTACGCCGAGAGCGGCCTCTGGCGAGAGTCGTTGCTGTGCTTGGACATGATGGCGATGGAGTGCGTGCTCCCCAATTCTACCACTTTCCTGTGCAGCTTGAAGGCATGCGACATCGCGGGGAATCTGGAGAAAGGGCTAGAGATGCATGCGGAGATCGTGAAAGAAGGCATGGAATGGGATCTTTTCGTGGGCAATGCGCTGGTCGACATGTATGGAAGTCGGGGCCTAGCGGCGGAGGCGCGCGAGGTGTTCGACGAGATGCCGGATCGAAGCGTAGTGTCGTGGAATACGCTGATCGCGGCGCATGCAGAGCGGGGAGACGTGGAAGGCGCGAAGGAATGCATGGAGGAGATGGAATCGTTGGGCATGTCGCCGAACGCGACGACGCTTCTATGCGGCTTGAAGGCCTGTGGTGGGGCACTGAGAAGAGGTCAAGAGATCCACATGCAAGCGGTGAAGGAAGGGTTCGAGCTCGGCCTCTTGTTCGGCAACAGCTTCGTCGACACGTACGCGAAGTGCGGGTTGCTCGACGAGGCGCGCAGTGTCTTGGACATGCTCGAGGAGGGCCGCCGCGATGTCGTGTCGTGGACGTCGCTGATCGCGGGCTATGCCGACGCGGGCCTCTGCGAAGAGGCCATGGATTGCTTCGGCGCGATGACGATGCCGGGAGAAGGGATCGCCCCCAATGCATCGACATTCACGAACCTCCTCAAGGCTTGTCGAGCGTCTTCATCCTCTTCCTCATCATCATCAACATCATCATCTTCTTCTTCTTCTTCTTCTTGGGCGATTGATCGAGGCCGTGAGCTCCACGCAAGGGCCACCATGGCTGGGTTTGGAAGGGACCTGTTCGTCGAGGCCATGCTCGTCGACATGT
Source organism: Azolla pinnata (assembly GCA_037176905.1). Taxonomy (NCBI): domain Eukaryota; kingdom Viridiplantae; phylum Streptophyta; class Polypodiopsida; order Salviniales; family Salviniaceae; genus Azolla; species Azolla pinnata. Next base: position 52,929 of record JBBBWG010028045.1, on the reverse strand, counting down.
ACGCTGTCCACGGACGGCTCGACGACGCGCAGCACGTGTTCGACGAGGTGCGCGCGAAGAACGTGGTGGTGTGGACGGCGCTGATCGCGGGCTATTCGAAGCACGGGTTCGACGAGAGAGCGTTGCTACATCTGGAGCTGATGCAAGCAAGCGGAATCTCGGCCGATGCCGCCGCGTACGTCTGCGCCGTGAAGGCGTGCGGGAATCTGGGAGCCGTCGGCATCGCGCGGGATCTCCACATCTCGCTCGCCAAGGCGGGATTCGCGGAATCTCCGCCGACGATGGTCGAGGAGCAGGGGAATCCTGAGCGCGGATCGGCGGCGATACTCTGCAACGCGCTCGTGGACATGTACTCGAGATGCGGAGAGGTCGACGAGGGGTGGGGCGTGTTCGCACTGGCGGGCGGCGGCCGGGCGGCGTGGAATGCGCTCGTATCGGGCCTCGCCTCGCAGGGCGAGCACGGTCGGACGCTGGCGCTTCTTCGCCAGATGCAGCGCGGAATCTCCGCGGATTCCGTGACCTACGTGAGCGTCGCCACGGCGTGCAATCACGCGGGCCTCGTCGCCCGCGGGATCGAGCACCTCCGCGAGATGGCTCTCGCGTGTGGGATTCGCCCGAGCCTCGAGCATTGCAACTGCGCCGTCGATCTCCTGGCGCGCGCTGGTCAGCTCGCGCCCGCTCTCGCCCTCTCCGCATCCATGCCCTTCCAGCCCGATATCGTCACTTGGGTCACCATCCTCGGAGCTTGCCGGAAGTGGGGCGACGATGAGCTCGGCCGGCATGCGTTCGAGCACGCGGCGAGCCTACACGAGAACCATCTCGGCGCCCGCGTTCTCATGTCGAGCATTCACGTAGATGCGTGCGCGTGGGACGATGTCGGCCGCTGATCGAAGCAAGAAGAGGAAGAAGCGGTAGAATGAAGAACAAATGTCATTACTTGTCTATGCGAATGTTTAGGGTTTAGGGTTTAGGGTTCAGGGTTAAGGCATACGAGTCCGATGAGAGAAGCATGCGAAAGCCAGCTGAATTCGGCATTCCGCAATGGAAATTGCGTTTTGGGGCGCTTGTCTGCGCGCCTGCGTGTGGGTGGAGAAGAGGCGAGATGGAGAAGAGAGAAGCTCGCTCGCGGAATCCTCTACTAGAGTTCCGTCGATCGATCGATCGATCGATCGCGCGGTTTTGGCCTAAACCTCGAACACTTGCAGTTTGCGTTCGCTCGAAGCCGACTTTTAACAGGGCGCTCGTCAAGAAGGGCTGACGGGAAATGCCCCATCGGGAGCCTATTGCCGACTATCGAATCAGCATTGGACTCGAGCTCGAGCTCCAACTACCAGCCGTTGAGACGGTTAGCGCGAGACCGATTCATTCATTCCCACTCGTCGCGACCCCTGTTCTCCTCCTGCTCCTCGCGGACGAGCAGATGCGGGAACTGCTTGAGGCAGCAGGCGACGGAATCGATCTCGCACTGCGGAACGCGCAGGTAGCACGTGAATGGGGATCGGCCGCAGTAGAAGACCCGCGACCCGTAGTCGTGGTGGACGTCGAGCCAGACCTCGTCGAAGAGGGGCGGCTCCAGGCTCGCGAGCATCTGGATGTGCGCGAGCTCCTCGTCGCCGCCCGAGTTGTGCACGATGTCGAACACCGACACGTGGAGCCGGCGCGTCTGGAAGTCGACTGACCAGCTCCACGTCAGCCGCTTCGCAATGTCCATCTGGATGTCGACAGGAAGCTCGCGGAGGAGCTCCATCAGCGCGTCTCGGTTAAACTCCGAGCCCTTCAAAACACTAAACCCTAAACCCTGAACACTGAACCCTGAACTTTCAAACCCTACAGTTTCAGACGGTCAAACCCTGAACCCTGATTCAAACCCTAAAGTTTTAGACGCTCAACCCCGAACCTTGACCTCTGGACTTTCAAAACCCTAAAGTTTCATACGCTCAACCCCGGACCCTGAACTCTGAACTTTCAAACCCTAAAGTTTCTGACAGTCAACCCCGAACCCTGAACCCTAAACTTTCAAAACCCTAAAGTTTCGGACACTCAACCCCAAACCCTGGACTCTGGACTTTCAAACCCTAAAGTTTCGGACACTCAACCTCGAACCCTCAACCCTGAACTTTCAAACCCTAAAGTTTCAAATCCACCCTCAACTTTCAAACCCTAAAGTTTCAAATCCTCAATCCTCAACTTTCAAACCCTAAAGTTTCAAATCCTCAACCCTCAACTTTCAAACCCTAAAGTTCCAAAACCCTGAATCGGGCTCTCCTCATCCCCGGGCAATTTAAAGGGTTTTTGTGGACCTGCGTTTCTGTTGGCTGCGTCGCGAACGCAGGCAAAACATCGCAAACGCACGCAGGATCGCAAACGCACGCAGGATCGCAAACGCACGCAGGATCGCAAACCGCAATCGTTCCATGACTTCGTTCCTGCTCAGCCACCAAGCGACTGGAGCCTAGCGGCGGAGGACGTGCAAACGCAAGCAAAATGTTGGCCTTGGAGTTTCGGGTTTTGCTTCATGGTAGGAACGATTGCGTTCGTTTTCATGTTTGGTTCTCGGTATCTACGCAATGCGTTTTGGCTCATTGCGTTTGTTTCTTCGATGCTTTCGTGTGCAGCCATGATCTTTTCGCCTGTTTGGGTTTGTTTGCATTGCTTTGCAGAATTTGGGTTCTTTCCATATGGGCGCTGTTCGCTTCAGTGTTGAAATTAACGAGGGTTCTCCTTCATGGTAGTAGTAAGGTTATGGTCTTATATCTGAAACTTGGGGCATGTATCCAAGAAAGACTTTGCTTGGTTTCATATGGTTCTTCACTGCTACGCATGGTGCAACCCATGCTCTATGGGCTGTAACGGCTTGTTTGCGTTGCATTGCGTTGCCAATATTGCAGATTCCTGGTTTAGGTGTGAAGCAGGAACCAGGCGGGCGAGAGTAAGGTAAGAACCCAACAAGCAAGGAAGATAAGATAAGGTAAGATAAGATACCCGGTAAATTTTGTGGTTTTTGTTTTTTCTACTTGAATTCCAGAAACAAAGAAGAAAAACGAGTGGGCAGGGTACTCATTGCTGGTGGTACAAAAGAAGGTGTCCATCTGTTCTAGTTTGGATGATGATCAATCAAATCCCTAATGAATTAGGTTGGAGTGGATTGGGTTTGGATTAGATTGAGTTGGATTGGATTGGGTTGAATTGGATTGGGTTGAATTGGATTGGATTTGGATTGGATTGGGTTGAATTGGATCGGATTGAATTGGATTGGATTTGGATTGGATTGGGTTGAATTGGATCGGATTGAATTGGATCGGATTGAATATCCCCCAAGAGTTAGCCCAATCAATCAGGTGGCGATCACAGCAGCAGCAGCTACAGCAGGTGATCGATCGATTGATCGATCAGTTGCAATGCGTGCTCATGCTGCTGTTCTTCTTCATGCCCAGCAGCTCCATCACAGAAGGAAGGCCGGAAACCAACGTCAGATGATGCTGCAGCATCTGCTGCTGCTGGAAGAAGAAGAAGAAGAAGAATCAGAGTAGCTTCACCTCACCTCAGCTCCGAAGTGGCAACACATAACTAAATCCGCAGGTACATCTATCCACACCCACACATACATACATAGAGGTATGATGTGCACACACATGCATTATGCATGCATGCATGCATACATGCATATTACACTAGTTAAGATGTGTATGGATGGGATGGACTCACATGATGGGGCCCTTTCCTATATATGTATGTATGTATGTAGATATGTATGCTTTGATGATAATTATGATATCTACTGAAAGTACTGAACAAATGATACATCAGAAGATATGATGTCCAGAGGTTTGAGTACAAACTACTACATTACTATTATTATTATTTATTATTATTATTATTCTACATGGATGGCAATTTACATAGAGCCATAGAAATCATATGGTCAAATGGACATGAATCATATGACTAAATGGCAATGCATGAGACCACTAGAGAGCTAGAGCTTTGCATGATTGATGACATTAAGTCAACAAAAGCTGCAGATAACACTCCAAAGATTTGGCTTGATGCTATCACCATCATCACTATCATCATCATTGTGAATCATGATCCATCCCATGGCTCGGGTATTTTGTCAACTCCTAGAGGCATTATCATTACATCCCGTGGCCCCACGGCGCACCATCATCAAGAGAGAGCTGCTTGACGGAAATCCTGCAAGAGATGCCAATTTTTTTGCAGGTATCTTTATGCAAGCCAGATCGGACAATGTGTCCCTTTGTTGTTGCATGATTGCAGTCAATGGATCCAATGACGAATCCGCAATGATCACCAGCAACTTGATTGCCCCTCTCCATCTTTTCCTTCCAAATCCGCATGATCATATGCTAACTTTAGACATCAAGACCTACAACTGCCCCATGTGCAGAATTGGAAGCACAATGTTTTTTCGATGTGTGAATCTTCTCCGTCTTCTTCTTCAAAGTAAGACACTTTCTTTACACTTTGACAGCTTGAGCAAGAGTTCCACTTTGGAAATCTAGTTTGTTGGAAGATCATTGCATTTCATATATATAGTATACTTGGGAATCGGTCATAAAAACCACTCTGTATCATCAGGGTCAATCTTTTGTTGCTAATTACCTGCATATCTAGTGACAAACCAATGAATCTGTGCATCATCACCAGTTCAAAAAAATTAGCTTCAGACTGGATCTGTTGCATATCGAGCAAATCTGTTACATACGTAGTAGGCATTAGCTTGCGGTAACATCGAATCTTAATCCACGACATGGGTTAACATTAACTTCAAGAGCACGAGTACAATTATGATATCCTTACCATTCATTCCATCTGTGAGCAGTGCCAGAAATTAGATCTGTCACAAGTGGGTGAAGAAAAAGCTCAACATAAAGCTACCTACATATTATAACGATTAATACAAGAATATTATGTAGGAAACAAGCTTTCTGTTGATTGATATTAGCAAAGGATTGCTCTTATTGAGTCACAGCTACATGCATTACTCCGGAAAATCTGGAATCGATTCAAATATTTTTCATTCTTGTCCTAGCTATGACACGCTCAAATCCCAAATCACTGCTTCGGTCCCTCAAACTAAATTCTATGACTTTTCAGCCTTGTCCCTGCATTCAACCAGGCATGTTATAGTTTGATTCTCACAGTACTCTCCACTTACAAGCACCAATTCGAACTCGCAACGTACCTGCAATCTTGCCCGTAGAAATTTATCAATGTAGCTGATATGTTTCTGATATTTCAATGGTGAGGCTTCCAACACCTTCACAAGCTGTCTGAAGTAGTTACAGATTTCACTGTTCTCTTCGAGCTTTTCAACAGTCAACAAATCAAACAAGGATTTGGAATTTGTCCGAATCACATCCTTAAATCTTGTTAAAACATGAAGACCAAAATATACCTCAAAAGCAATAACAAACGTTTGAATTATAAGCAGGGCTGCATAGTCCTGCATTCAGTTAAAAGAAAAGACAAGATTTAGCTTTATGTCCAGCTAAAGAACAAGTGACTTCCTGAATGCATGCCACTTACACCGCCTTGCATGCCATCACTACTTGGGGAAATGCTCTTCACAAGGTCCATCACAAAATTCCCAAGCTCCTCTTTATATGACGATTCTCCAGCAAAAAGATCATCATTGCTTACCACCTCAAAAGATAAACAGGAAAACATAGCAGTCCTTAGGCTGTCATTAAGATGAAGCAAAACAGGTTAAATTGATGCCTCAACTAAGGGGGGCCCAAAACAATATTTTTTCCAACTGATTGAGCAAGGCCGGTGCATACCTCTACTGATTTCACATGGTAAGGTAAATTCTCTTGAGATAGAGCATGACACGCCATGATTACTCCAAGGATTGCTTGCACTTCGTAGGATCCTTTCAATCTTCAAAGTAGAAACAGTAAGAAAAATTAAAAGTGGAACGCCAAAAACATAGTGTTTCTATGTGGATTAAAATAAGAAACTTACAGTGTTTGTGTGAGTTGAACCAAGCTTCTTAACAAGTAAAATGTACCCTGTTCTTCATTACCTAACCAGACAGATTTTTTGATGAAGGTACAAGGTAAAACAGCTCTACTGATTTATTGAAAACATGTACTTACCAGGGACAATTATGAGGAATGAACACAGCTTTTGAATGCATCCAAGAATTTGTATCTCCATACCTGAAACAGAAGAATTCAACTAATCACATTCCAATCGGTACCATAGCTCCATTAAACATGGACCATTAACTTTAACCTTGGAAGTTGGCACCCTATCTTTGTTGTTTAAATGGTGCGCCATCACTAACCATGTTCGGCCTGTGATCCCATGCACAACTAGAGAAGGGTGCTAGGTGCCAACCAAGTTCAATAGCTGAGCTTATATAAATATATTATTTTGGGTGGGGATATTAGAGGTTTATATTGGGTGGAGGCAGTGGAGCATTGTTCATTGGAATTTGAACAATTGATGACACGAATGAGCTTTGTCTATGGATCCACTATAGAAACTCACGCTGGTCTCTAGTTGAATAAATATGATTGAGTATTTCAAAAGCCTTAACATCATTTTGATACCGGCTGGATACTCCTTAGCTATCAAAGCAAATAAATATCAGTATGGGCTAAACGCCCATTCAACTACTGTTTACTCAAGGTAAGTTAATTATAACAATATTCAATATCGGAAGCAATCCACCATCATTATGACAAGGATTGCCCAGACACTTCGAGTGAAACAAAGAAACACTGTTTAATCTGTAGCTGTTACCAGAAAGGTAGAAAGATGGCTAATCTCTAAAAGATCATATATAAATAAAAATAGCAAAAGAGAATTATTTCTCTGCAAGGTCCTGAAATGTTGTAATGATAGTCCAGCTGGAAATATACTTGGCTTGGACAATCTATCTTTGATCCAAGCTGCGCTTTTGGTTAGTCATATCCAGAATGAACAGTCAAGGCTGCACTCAAATAACAAAGTGAATCCACGCTAGGCAGTGTGTTGGTACAAGTTTTCTATCTTATATAGAATGTCAGGGGCTGTACTACCGAACTCATGACAGCCACAATCTAAGAATGTTGATTTTCTTCTCAGAAAATGCAATGCATTGGGAGCATTAGCTGATTACAAAATAAGCATGTTTTGATATTCTTATCTGCATGGATGTAGGAAATAGATATTCAAATGGTACGGATCGTACTCCTTCAAGTGAACGAGTTCTTTTCCAAACCATGACACGTTTGCAAGTTGCAACAACGGTTTCATGCAAACATGCTAAGCAACAAAAATATAACTTCTCCAACCTTCCACGTTTCGAGTCTCCTCTAGGCATGTCATTGTGTTCCTCAATAGAGACTCTGAACGTGAAACAAGACCAGTCATCAGTGCTACCTGTAAAAAAAACTCGAAGCTTCACCTCCAGAAAGAATTCCATTTCTCTTCAATAAAATACAAATATACCATCAAGCAATATAAACAAATATAATAGTTCACAACTCACCTCTGCAGTCTCAATAAACAAATGGGCCCGCTTGAAAATGTCATTAATACAAGGTATTGTAACCTCATTGAATGTAAGACAAGCTTTTATGAAATCAAGGGAGTACTGTATTGGTTTGCCCTTTGCCAATGTCAGCTTTGCCATAGCTATCCTATTGCTAACATGAGCAATGGTTTCCTGCTCATAACCCCTTAAAAATATATTAGTACATGCTTGTGCTCTCCGAGGCTCTCTAAACCATAAACATACAACTCTTAACTGCAAATACCCAGATCCCCAAAAATAAAAAACAAGGCATACTCTCAAAAGGTCACAGTTGACAAAAATGCCACGCCATTCAACAAGGAACATGAGATGTTGCTCCAAGTCATGTTCAAATTTCACCTTCATAAAAAGTAAGAAGGTGCAGAAAAGAACTTTTTAGTACTTTACGTTGTTATGATTAAGTCATCACGAAATTTAATTACCCATCAAATTTCTTATAAATATATATGACCTTGGTATGGGAGATTTAAATTATAAATGTTTCAAGAGAAAACGGCTTACAAGCTGCACAGAACGAGAAATCAACCGCGCAAGTTGCCTTTTCTCATCCTCACTGCTCATGCTATCTAGAGACTTGTACAAGGACTTGTTCAGTTCAAAAACAAAGTGTCGACTAACAGGATCAGGTATAAGTTGATTGGACCTGTCTCGATAAATTAATTAAATCAAAACAAAATGAAGGGTGACTGTCGTGTATATGATAAAGAAAGATAAATCCTGTGTGCTCCCTCTGTATGATCATGCATGAGTACAAATCGATCAGAAATATGGACTTCCTTATACACACTGACCTAGAAATGTGGTGTAAAATCTTCTTATAAACAGATATCTGGACTTCTCCGAAAAATTCATCGAGTATATCAACAAAGTAAGGCTGCATAACATTGTCGATCTAAACACAAATCCATATGGAGATTATTCCATAACAAAAGTATTGCGAAGTGTCATCAAATTACCAAATCAAGAATGCGCTTCAAGTCTTGTTTGTTTATCACGACCTTCATGATAATAGATTCCAAGATCTGAAGCACATCATCTGTAATTTCAGCCTTCCTCAAATGCTTCTCAACGTCTCTTAGTAGCACATGAAGTTCCGTCTCCTGCAGTTCTTTCCATAATTAAAACTTACAAATAAATCCATAATCCAACAATGCAGAAAACACAAGCTTAATCAGTCCCCTCCCATAGATGGGCTCACCGAACAACAGCACAAAATATACTCGGTGAAGACATCTGCTACCATCAGATACTCGATTAAGCTTGGAAATTTTGATACGACCTAGTATCAAAAACACTAATATCAAATAGACAATAATATAAAAACAGTTTCCAATTTGATAGACACAAATCTCTACCTTCCAAATATCATTTAGAATAGTAAACCGAACTTCTGCTGGAGGATTACATTCACATAACTTTTGTCCAAGAAGTTTGTAGTTCATGTACTACAGAAAGTAACCAGATTGAATTCATTAATATATATATAGCTTCATGAGAAAAAAGCAGCAGCCATATGCGACTGATTACAAACAGCAATCAAGGATATATATGCCTCAAATGCAAGCACCAATGCTCAATCGTAACACACTTACTTGGGGCTTAGAAGTATCATTTGAGCTCTTTATTATCTTTGACAGATCCATCACTTGACTTGCCACAAGTGGTGGAGGAAGCTCTTTGATCAAGTAATGCACAACAACAGAGACTGGGCTTGCACCATCTAGGTTTACATACAGGCCTGATTGCTTATCACAGAATGTCTTGAGAATAAACAACAACTCCTCCTGCATAGGAAACAATCAGAAGATTTTGAAATGCCAAACATAGTTGACAACCTCTCCTACTGCATGATCTAGGTTAGTGATATTAATTCACTTTGAAGACATCCACATTGAATTGCACATGAGAACAGAGACGCACCGACCTTTGTAGAGTTTTGACACATATAATGAATGTAGAGCTCAAATATAGGCTCCATCAACCTTGCATATGATTGCTGATCCAAGGAACTTCTAGTATTGATTTCTCCTAATACAGCCTTCTGGAATAACAAAAGATAATCATCCAGACCCATCATAAGGCATCCTGTTTCAACACATTCAAATATATTAATGGCTTACATTTGAGAAAAACTAGACAGACAACTCAACCTACCTCCTAGAAAACAGAACATGATGCAAACTCTACAAAATCCAGTAAAACAGGTTTCCAAGCCGAACAAAAAGTAGTACCGAGATAATGTACAAAAGCAATGAATAACCTTCAGTAGTCAAGACAATCAGTTGCTTGACGAAAATCAGGAAACTCTAGATGTTTGGGCGGTGTAACCCTCTTTCTCATTTTCGTTTTGCTAATTGTTCTTCCTGATTATCTTTTACCAGATATACTATACGATAAGTTTACATGAATATTTTGGCCCTACACCATCAAGATAACATTCTATTTCATTCATCATCTCTTGGTATTTCACAATCGAAATCGAAACCTTTGCAGCAATGATCTACAACGAACCCAAAATCGAAATTGAAGTCATCTATGTGAATTTTCTATTCCAATACTCATGCTGTCCTTTGAACTTGCAATGATATATACTTCTTTACATTTGGCAATCTAACCAAATTAGCTTTTGCACTCCTGAAGTTATTCAAAAGAGGAAAGAAGTGGGAACTATATAACTCCTCAGACCCTACACTATTCCTACATTTCCAATCGAAGATGGTCATTCATACTTTGGTTTAGCATTAGATAACACTTCGTCATAATTCCAAATTTCATATGTTTCTCTCAGTCCATATAGCTCAAAGTCAGCATGCATGTACATAAGTCTTTATGACATTAGTTATCCCATACCAGTATCTTGGAGGTTAATGCTCTGCCCTTTACGAGCTAGATATATGCGTACATATGCAGCAGCTAAGGGATCAGCAATGCCTCTAATCATCAGCATGAGCCGTTGAAAAGCTGATTTAGGTGGCTCGTTCTCAAGAAAACGCATACAATGCAAGATGGAAATTTCCAAATATCTGCCAGTACATTCACAGTAAATGCCAAAAGAAAACGAAAACATAAAAGTGGCACGAGGCATCAGTGGATGAGAGAAATTGTGTGAGTAATACTAAACCAAAAGAAATAAACTTCCCACATTCGAGGGAGGAGCTCACGGATTGAGCCAATCTTGTAGAACCAATTGTTGCACGTATCCTTAGCCTCTTGACATATATCATCAGCAGTGAAATTCTCTGCACCATACAAAGTGCATTACCCAGATCATGCCAGTAATTGGAGGTCATAAAATACAGAAGAAGAAAGTTTCTAACTTTGCATGAATGCTCAAATAAGCTAGAGTCATATATTGAAACAAGAACGCCTTGGTCAGTTGGCCTCTTTTTAGTATTGGACTACCCTATTACTTGCTATCTTATGAACTCATTACACAAGCAATACATTCATATCCACATAGGAAACACCTCTAAGATATCTTTACAAGCTCGTAAAAATCTACTCTAAGACTCTTTTGTAAAAGCCAGAAGAACACAACATCATAAGTGGTACTTTCATGTCTGGTAACATAACACCCTTACCCCGATAAACCATTAAAAGTAACATCAAACCAAAAGGCTAAACCTAGAAAAGAAGTGAACAGATATGGTGAAGGTAGGCAGAAAAGGGCAATTGAGGAGAAATATACTAAAACTATTATTATAATTGGAGAACATATATGTTACATGAATTTTGATACAACTGAAGCTCCAAAAACATAAAAGTGCCATTTCTTCTAGACAACCTTAATATGAGCAGAAACATACCATTTGACATTCAACCTTTCAACATGACAAAGGAACCTTGAAATACACATTCCATCAGAGAAGATAAAAAATACAAACCAAATCCTTAGATAATTTTTGAACTCACTAGACAAAATTGTAATTTGTTCCCCATTATCATTTAGCTCTGCTTTTCCCTTTATCCGTTTCCAGACTAATGATCCAATAGTCTCCATAATATCCGTGACCAATATGAACAGGATGGGATAGAATTTCGGGATAGAAGTATCAGAAAGAAGTTTGGCCACCTACAAAAGTATGAGAAATCAAAATGTTTGATAGAAAAAAAGAGGGTAAGATGCACACATGTCATGCAACTAAAAGCTTCTTCACAATGTAACGACATAAAGCTTCTTTTAGATGTTTGAAAGGATTTCTGACTAGATGGCTAGATGTTTCTAGTTGCTAGATACAAGTCAACGTTTATTCAATCCATTATCTCATGCATATTTAAGGAAGTCATAAGCTCATTTGTGTATTTGTTTTCCAAAAAGCCGTATCATATGCAGACACAATAACAACTCTTCACCAAAGATAGAAAACTTTTTCGATGGAATAAAATTACAAGAACTTATTTTCAGATCCAAGACCATGAAATTTTTCAGCGACATTTTAATAGACCAATAATGACTAGATTATATTTTGGTTTCACTTACCTAATTAATTTACAGAAGTCATAAGTGTTTCCAATTAATAATCCCACTTGATTGCTTAAGGATAATAATTCTAGAAAAAAGAAACCATATTTCCACATCCGTGGAGACTAATCTAACCTTCATTGCTAATCTGAGTGCAGCAACACGCTCATTAGTTAACCAGGCATGAGCAATGTCATCATTAAGTTCACGCAAACGAGTCACATACTCCTCTTGAGATATAATCTTTTCATCTTCCTTCGTCCTTCCAATAAAATCATCCAGCTCATCTATGTGAAATGCTTTAGTAGACCGTCCTGTCTTCAGAAGTTACCTGTGATTATCTTACTGCAAATTGTAATAGCAACAAAAACTTGTTCCAAAAAGATTGCTCTCCATTTGTAATTTAATAATCATTATCAGGGAATCTCTGTTACCTGACTAATTTTGAATTTTGAAATTGTTCCTCAAACTCCATAAATCGTTTCAAATGGTTTCTTATCTTACCATTAAAGTCTCTCTGAACATGTCATTATTTGGCGTTTAATCTAATGCAAAAAAAACCTCGCTAGCTTGAGAGCTGCTAATATTTCTCTATTATTTATTACAAACGACTATGAAGTTTTATTGTTCATTACACATGTTGATAAAAATAGCAATCATGATTGCCAGTGTATTACAGGCTATGGATAAATTTGTATATTGTTTCTAGTGAAAGCCAAAAGTTTCCATTATTATAAAGGATATTTATATACACTATCATTTCTTTGTTGTGCATAATAACTCTCTTGATTAATTGATTATTGTTTGATCCACTAATCTCACTTTCACGTGACAATCATTAAACAAATTGAAATGGCGCACCTTTAACACGTTTTGAAACAATGTCCAAATTCTGCATCATATAAAAGAAATGAAAATCTTTTAGCTGCGACATCTCTTAACACAGGATGAAAGACAACATGATTTTTCTCTTACTGATGACACTTTGATCGTGTCATTTGAGGTGAACCGTTGCATTATTGAAGCTCTATAGGATTCCCATTCAACTGCAGCTAATACAGCAGGGTCATCCAGATTTTCAGTGGATTCTGATCGATCCAGTGCTTTGACTGGCGGAGCAACAGCCGGTGAATCAGCCGTTACAGGATCAATAGCAGCAGTAACACCAAGAGCATCAGAAAGAGGATCAGACAGAATGTCATCATCGTGTTTCTCCATAGATATGATCTGTAGACATATATCATATCAGCTCTTTATAACGCAAGTAATCATACTTCCAGCATTAAGAAAATATTTTACATTACATGTTTTACATTTTCCTGGTAATGATGTGGACAAGAGAGAGTTGCTTGTTTACAGCTGCCTAAGGTGTGGAAGGTGAGCATGTAATAATCCAAGATAATAAAAAAAATTCAAGGCTAGCAATGCACAGAGATTTTTCTCTTCTCCAATCCTTTCCTCGGCTAGAGAAGAACAGCAGCTGTTTTCTTTGATACATGTACCATATTTGGGACCAAACACTGTTGAAATTTGAGAGAGAAAGAGAGAGAGAGAGAGAGAGAGATTACCTTATGCCGGTGAGCTGATGCGATCAGGGGATGATGGAAAGCGACCTGCTTCTCCATGCCCACTTCTTGGGTGTACCTCCGATCTCTGAACTTCATCTCTGGGTCTGCTTCTCTCTGATGTTCTCGACCTTGCTCAGGATTTCTCTCTGTATCAGAATTCACCCATGCGATTTCTCATTTCTATCTTCTGAATCCTTTGCATAATGGGCCATGGATCTAAAACCTTGCTTTCTAATGCATGTGACAAAATATCGGTTTTTCACATACTGAGCAATCGATCTTCGTGTGGTTCCTCCGTTGCCGACACTCCAATCTGGAATCTGGAATCTGGAAGCTAGAATCTGGAATTTGGAATCTGGAAGCTAGAATCTGGAATCTGGAATCTGGAAGCTAAAATCTAGAATCTAGAATCTAGAATCTAAAAGCTAGAATCTAGAATCTGGAATCTAGAATCTAGAATCTGGAATCTGGAATCTGGAAGCTGGAATCTGGAATCTGGAATCTGGAATCTGGAATCTGGAATCT